>JAJPUD010000200.1:358720-422035 GCA_023553655.1 Myrmecobius fasciatus | reverse complement strand
CTATTTTGCTTTTGATAACCACTTCCCTCAAACAATCCTTCCCCTTTAGAGCCCCACCCACCCCTTTTTCCCCCCTTTCCCTCATGTTTCCTTATAAGTATGTCTATTATTCCCTCAGAGCCAAATCTGATGAGATGGAGATTAACCCAATTCTCATTCCCCTCCCTTTTTTCCCCTCAATCATTATAGGTTTTCTTTGCCTCTACATGTGATGTAATTTCTCTTATTTTTCCTCCTTTTTCTCTTCTTCCAGTGTTATCATTTTTCTACCTCTAATTTCTTTTTCAGTTTATCATATCATAATAATCATAAAATCACAATAATCATATCATAATAATCATACCTACTCTTTTTTTTCAAAAACCTAGGACAATTTACTTTTGTCCTATGTAGTTTTCATTTTTGATTTCTTGAAATATAACTTAAAAAACAGACTGTTATAAAACCCATTATATTTAAAATAGAACTATTTAACTAGCCTTTAAACTCAAATTATTCTGGCTTTCATTGAATGACTGATAACAGGCCCAGCCCAAGCTTCTGTGTCTCATTGTTTAGGTTTTGATGGATTAGAATGAGTATAAATAGCAATTATTTTCTGTTCTGGACAAAAACCCCAAGGGTCTCCCCTTTCTAAATTCATATCTTACTTAGCCCTTAGTCAATGAATGGGAATGGCCTCAGACAAACTGAAACCTGGGAAAGACTTTAATTTAAAATGGCCAAGGTCACCCACTGCAGCCTGGAACATTGCTAGCCATCTTGATCTTTGTCTTGCCACTAGCCTCTGATGACTCAGAGCAGACAGTGAGACTGATCACTTCCCACCACTTGGCCAACTCAAATCCAATTCAAAAGTCAAAATATCTCCCTTGTGATACCCTGATCTTCTTTGAGAACAAGGGATGAACAACAATCCTGATTCTAAAGTCAGTTATCTATCTACCATAACAGATAACCTCTTAGTATATCTGAAAAATATTTATTATCCAAGTTAATAAAAGTTCTTTTTGAAAAGTCTAAGTTACCAGGACAACATTATATATAGTAATAGTATTATGTAATTGTAATGTAATATAATGTAATTGTAAAGATGATCAATTGTGAATGACTTAGCTGCTCTGGTCAGGACAATGATCCAAGATAATTTCAAAGGACTTAATGATGAAAAAATTCTTTCTATATATAGAGACAAAAGTAATGACTTCTAAGTATAGATTGAAGTATAGTTTTCCACTTTATTTTTGTTTTTTGTGTTTGCAATGTGGCTAATATGGAAATAGTTTTGCTTGACTTCCCAAGATTGATATCATATGGCTTGCCTTCTCAATGACTGTAGAAGAGCAAGAGAGAGGGAGAGAATTTGGGACTCAAAATTTTTTTAAAAAATGAATGTACATATATATATATATATATAAGTAAAAAGTATGATTTTAAAATAATAAAAAATATAGATTACATACCTGATTCCTCTTGTTCTTTCTAAAAACTTCTACCTCCTTGGAGCATGATAACTATCCTTAATTCTAAAAACTGCAGTGCTAAAGTATTGGAGAACAAAGCAATCCGTAGTAGAGAATGTAGATATTTTCCTACTCTGGTGTTATTTTTTTAGAAAAAAAAATATTATAGAGTATAGGCTTGGTAGAATAGATTCCAGATGATTAAAGAAAGCAAAATCATTCAGAAAAAAGAGTACTAGTTCTGAATTCCTGGATCTTGTCTTTAAAACTTCCCTTTTGTAGGGGCAGCTAGGTGGTGCAGTGGTTAGAGCACCAGCCCTGAAGTCAGGAGGACCTGAGTTCAAATCTGGTCTCAGACACTTCCTAGCTGTGTGACCCTGGGCAAGTCACTTAACCCCAATTGCCTCAGCAAAAAGCAAAAAAACAAAAAAAAACTTCCCTTTTGTGTAACCTCGCACATTTCAATTAATCTTCCTATGCCTCAATTTTCCTATCTGTAAAATTAGAGAGTTGCATTAGATGGCTTCTGAGGTCCATTTAAGCTCCAGATTTATAGACCTATGTTTTTAAGAAAAGAGTGGGTGATGAGAAATTGGATGCAGATGGTGTGGAAAAAAATTGCCAATAAAAGAAAATAAGACTGTAGTTAAAGAAGTCTATATTATAAAGTGAAGTTTTTTTTAAAATAGAGATTAGGAGACACATGAAAGAAGAGGAAATGGAAAAGAGAAATTGAAGATGCAAGAGAAAAAAAAGGAAGCAAAGTTCTGGGTCTGGAATCAGGAATTATCTTTACCATTCAAATTTTGTTTCAGACACTTATTAGCTATGTGACCCTGGGCAAGTCACTTAACCCTATTTGCCCATTTCTTCATCTATAAAAGGAGGTTGAGAAGAAAATGGCAAACCACTATAAGTATCTTTGCCAAGAGATCACTTAACCCTGTTTGCCCATTTCATCTATAAAAGGAGGTTGAGAAGGAAATGGCAAACCACTATAAGTATCTTTGCCAAAAGATTACTTAACCCTGTTTGCCCATTTCTTCATCTATAAAAAGAGGTTGAGAAAGAAATGGCAAACCACTGTAAGTATCTTTGGCAAGAGATCACCAAATGGAGTCACAAAGAGTAAGATATAGCTGTAAAATAAGTGGATCAACAACAGAGGAAAAAATATAATAAGCAATAAAGTAGAATATAATAAAAATAAAGATTGGGAAGTTAAAGGAGTTAGTCTTTTAAAAAAGGACGATATACTTTAATGAGTGCATTTGGTGAAGGACAATTCTACTATGTTGTGTTACTTTATTTCTTAAAAGAGATTCTGTATATACCAGATTGGCAATAAATGTTTCCTGGATATATTACTCAAAAACTATAATAAAAAAGAATCTAATTCAATGAATAATGGGGGGAAAAGGAGGATATAATTTGGGATTTTGTTGCTTTGTATGTGTATATGTGTGTGGGTGTATGTCTATGCACAGGTGTGATAAAATGTTGGAAGCTTTAAGCTAGAAAAATAGAAAATAGAAAAGGATGGAGTTGGGAGGATAATGCTGAATTGACAGTACTTATGTGGGTGGCCAGAAGTTCAAATGTAAAACTACTTTAAAAGATTATTTCTTTCCTAGAAGCATAACTGATACAATAACACACATATTTGTTTCTGGTTTTGTTTATTAATAAGGGGACATGATTAGATGCTCTCTGAGCTTTCTTTCAACACGAAATCCATGATTATCTGAACTTATAATCTCTAACATTAGCAAGATATAAAGAGTCATTGGCTTGGGCTCAGAATTCTTAATATCATAAGAATTTTTATTTTTATAGGATTATTATCCAATTACATTAACACATGCCCTCTTCCTACTCTGATGATTAATCATAGCCTGGAGAAGCTCCAAAGTTCTTGAAAGTTATGCAAGTCAAATTTTGGCTCTGCCAAATCCTGGCAAGCTGGGCAAGCTTTCAGTGTAGGATTAGCGACTGAGTGTGGGTCCATTGTTTGAGAAGCAGCTGAGCTAAGTGTGACAAGGCTCATCACCTGAAGTTTGGATTCAAAGCCATAGAATTTGGCCCTAAACTCCTAAGCTCCATCAAGGTTCTGTTCTGATAACTACATCAAGGTGAGAAGGTGACCCTGGGCTCTTGGAGGCTATACCAGTGGAACACAAGCTCTGGCAGATTCTGCCATGCTAGAGAGCTTTGAAACATGGTCTTGTCAACAGACTCTGCCTGCTTTCAGGAACAGTCTGACTAATTCTCATCAACAGGAGGCTGGCCATGTGGTGATGATTTGGCCATGGCAACCCATGAAACCAAGGAAAATACAAACTGGTCCTTAGCTCTGTACAGTCCCCTTCTCTTTCTCTAGAGACAAGTAGAATGATTGAAGAAGAACAGAGGTTGCTAAGAATCTTGTAATTTTCTAGACTGTCCATAAAATATTAACAATGCTCAGAGTTCAAAAAGTAAGATTCTTGTTAAATTCTTGTTCAATGAATCAATATGACTAGACTTATTCTTTCAGAATACCAATTTGTCAGAATGAGTTGGGGAGATCTATTAGGAAACTATTGCAATAGTCCATACTCCCTAATTGTAATTGGGGGACCAATAAGGAGTCTATTGCAATAGTCCAAGTGAGAAATGATGAGATCCTGGACCAGAGTAGCAGTCATGTGAGTGAAAAGAAAGAGACAGATAGGATTTGGGGAATAGGATTCAAAGGATTTTGAGTTTGCCTATAGATGGGAGGTGAGGGAGAGAGAAGAGTTGAGGTAACAGGTCTAGGTTTCTGAAAGGATGAACCTGTCCTGAAAAAAAAATTAGGGAAATATGAAAGAAGAATAGTTTTAGAGGAAAATTAGGATTGAATAAACAGAATAGTAGAGTAGAAAAAGCACTAAAGTTGAATCTGAGAACCTGTATTCAAATCTCATTTTTGTAATTTACATCCTGTGCAGTTATGACCAGATTATCTAATCCTTTGTTTTTTCACCTGTAAAGTGAAAGTTTGGGGAGTTATGGTATTCAAGGTCCAACAAAGATACTTATAGTGAATATACATGGAAATATATAGGTATGTATTTATAATCTATTTAATGTATAACAGCATTATAAGGATAGCTGTCTATAAATCAATCAATAATGATATATTCAGTACTTATTATATTCTGGCCATGGTGACAGCTTCTGGGGAATTTAAAGACAAAAAAGGGAACATTCTCTGCTCTCCAGGAATTACATTTTATTCCAGGAAAGGAAAAGAACATGTGAAAGTACATATGGAGTAATTTATTCCATGTAGAAGTGGAATATTACATGGACTACTGGAATAGTAGAATACCATGTAGCAGTGTAGTTTTGGGAGGGAGGACATGAGATTCCAAGGTAGAAGGATCAGGAAAGGCTTCCTATGGAAAGAAGAGCTTTAATTGAGCTTTGAAAGAAGAGAGATTCTATGAAGTGAAAGGGAGAAAAGGAATATTCTGTAGAATTGGTGCAAAGATATAAAAAGAGGAAAAGA
This sequence comes from Myrmecobius fasciatus, assembly GCA_023553655.1. NCBI lineage: Eukaryota > Metazoa > Chordata > Mammalia > Dasyuromorphia > Myrmecobiidae > Myrmecobius > Myrmecobius fasciatus. The sequence goes on along the minus strand of JAJPUD010000200.1, from coordinate 417,037 downwards.
TATGTCACATGAGAGGATCAAAAAGAAGGCCAATATGGCTGTAATTTAGAGTCTTGTAAAGGTAATAATGTATGAGTCTGGAAAGGTAGGTGGAGCAATAAAGGGATTTAAAAGTCAAACAGAGGAATTTACATTTTGTCCTGAAAGCCATATTAAGGAGCCCTTGAAACTTACTGAGAAAACGATGGACATAGTAACTGGGTGGAGGATGAATTTAAATGGAGAGAGACTTGAGGCAGGAAAAATAATTAATTAGGAGCATATGTCAGTAATTGTGGATGAAAGATTAAGAGCCAGAAGAGACCTTAGAGACCACCTAGCTATCTGAGAAGGAATAAGAGCCCAAACAGAGGTGATGACTAGAAGAGCATTGTTGAGGGTATAGAAGAGATACAAAAAAGAAACAAATCATAGGACTTAAGAATTAACTTCTTATTACATAGGGTGAATGAAAATAAAGCATTGAGGATAATGTCAAAGCAGAAATCTGGCAAACTAGGATAGTATATCTCTAGAGGGAAAAAAAGAAAACTCAGAAGAGGATTAGGCTTAGGGGGAAAGAGAATTATTCCTGTTTTGAATATAGTGAGTTTGAAGTATCTGTAAAGAATACAGTTTTAGGTGTCCCATTAGAAATTAGTGATGTGTAAATACAGTTCAAGAAAAATACTGGGGTTGGACAAATAGAATGCTTCATAAGTCTCTCTTCAGATTTAGTCCACTAAACTTAAGCTTTGAGTTATAAAAACTTAAAACTGCACCAAAACTCTGATACTCTGAATGTAACCAGAAGTTTCCTGTGAAGATATGATATTTAAGCCCATGCATGCTAAAGTGGCTATTACATGAGAGAGTGGAGACAAAGGGGAAAAAGGACTCAGAATGATATTGGGGCACAACTAAATTTAGGGAACATAATTTGGATGATAAGTCAGAAAAAAGACAAAGAAGTAGCTAGAAAGTTGGGGCATGTAAAAGAGAGAAGTGTCATAAAAATTCAGAAAAGAAAGAATATTCAGTAGGAAAAGGAGGATGATCACAAAAAAGACCATCAGAACTCATTGGTAACTTTGGAAAGAGCAGTTGAGTTTTGCTCTCAGAAGTGAGGGTCTGGGAGTCAGTGAGAAGAGAGAAAATGGAGCCAATGATTGTAGACAATTTTTTTTTTCTAGGAATTTTGCTATAGAAGAGAAGAAAGGTATAGCACAATAGCTTAAGGAAAGGGGAAGGTCTAATGAAGGTTTGTTTGTTTTTCTTTTTTTTTAGTATAGGAGATATTTGGGCATATTTGAAAGCAGAATGGAAAGATCTGGGAGAGAGAGAAAAAAGAGAGAGAGACAGAGACAGAGACAGAGAGACACAGAGGAGAAGAAGCAGCAGCAGAAGCAAAAGCAGAAGAAACAGAAGCAGAAGCAGAAGCAGAAGCAGAAGCAGAAGCAGAAGAAGAAGAGAGGATGAAAGGGAGAGAAACAGAGATAGAGACAGAATGAGACAGAGAGACAGAAGAGAGTGAATTTTGTGATTCACTGGGCATTTTGTTGTAAAAGATACATGACAAGCTCAAGGGTTCATGTAGAGGCTTAGCCTTAGAGAAGAATTACCGTGGAGTATGAAAAAAGGATGAAAGAATAAGGAATAATGTTAAAGTGGTTTTAGGTGAAGGGGTGGGGATAAGAGGGAACTTAAAATAACTGACTTTCTCAACAAAATATGAGGTGAGATCTTGAGTAGAGAAGATAAAGGGAAGGAAATTATGAGAAGTCTGAGGACACTTAAACAATTTCTTTGGGAAGTGGGATAGAGAATCAATTAGAGAGTCTTAAAAAGGATTACTTTGCTTTTACAGGATCCAGATGATGTTAGATAATTTAAACTAAGGAAACTCAATCTGAGTCAAGAGCCAAATATTGACATCAGCATCTGAACTGGTCCCAAGGGCAGAGTTGTACCTATTGATGAGGCTGAATGTGTGAACTAATCACTCTATAAAGAGCAAAGGCTCATGAGGCCCTTAAAACTTACTTCCCAGAGATTTTTCCCCACCTCCTCCTATCTAAGTGGTGACAATTCAATCAACATCCTTTGTAGAGTCTAAGAAAATCTAATGTACTCTAAGAAAAAAAATCTATTCTTCTTTAGGTCCCTGGAATTCATAATCAATGACTTCCCACGTGAAATCTGATTTTCCCTGCTATTAATCCCCATTTTTCAAATTCACTCACTTCAGTCCAACTTTCCATTCCCCTAATCCTTTTTGTCATCTCTTTCCCTTGTAACCTCTTAAATATCTATTGCATTGTTATCAATTTCTCTTTATATTAGACCTCTTCTTTTCACATCCTTCCACTTTCAAGTAGAGGAAAGATATGGAGTCAAAGAGACTAATTTTGAGGAAACCATTATGAAAGCTTAGACCAATTACCTGGTAGTTTAGGTTTAATATCAGAACAAAACAGGACATCCCATGGTTAACAAAAGATTTATATAGCCATAGTAGAAGAAAGATATTCAACAGGACAGGCATTAAGGCCACCTTGAGTTACCTCAGGGGAGTGAAGCAATCTTGCCTAAATTGACCAGTATTTTCTACCAGCTAAATACCAGAGAAAAACTCAGAACTCCTCATGGTTGTTTGTATTCTGTCAATGTAAAAGTGATTTTCACAACTTGAGCTCTTAGTCCCATGAACCAAATAACTCTCGAGTGGTCTCTCTTTTTAAGGAAAAAATAGCCTAATTTTCAACTTTATGTCTATTCTTCCATCTTTCCCTATGCCTTTCTCCCCCCAAACACCTGCTGCATCTTCCCTATCCAGGTTAACTTGCCTATTTCTGCCTAGAGCCCAATCATCCTTCCATTTACCAAGGACGAAAATTATCAAGACTTTCTAGTCTCTTCACTCCACCTCACATCCACAAATTTATTCAATCAATTGCTAAATTCAGCCCATTCCATCTCTAAAGATGCCTCCTTTTTTCTAACACTCTACTTTAAGCTCATCACTTCTTGCTTAAGCTTTCATAACCCTAATTGGACTCTTTGACGTCAATATCTTCCCTCTTCAATCCATCCTCCACACAGTTGTCTGCCAAAGTTATATTCCTAAAATACAAATCCAACCAAGCAGCTACATTTCTCTGGAACCTTCACTGAGTCCCAATCATATCTAGGATATAATGTAAATTTTTATGCCTTTGATCTACAGTCATTCTGTCTTGAATTAATCTATATTTCTAGATTGATTTCATATTTCCCCTTTGAATACTTTACATTCTAGTGAAACTAGCTGACTTGCTGTTCTCTGCAGAATGTATATGATATTTGATCTTGAACTCCTGTGCCTTTTCACAGGATGTCTCCTAATAGTTCTCTGCTCTCCCTTGTAACCTGTCTCTTTGAATCCCTAGCTCCCTTAAAAATTAAACTCTGGTGCTATGTATTACCTGAAGCTTTTTCCAATTCCTTTAGTTTTCAGTGCTCCAACCCCCAATTATTTCATATTTACTTTGCATGTATTTTTTGTTTTTACTCTATATTTGCACATGTTATTCTTATGTCCCACTCCTCAGCAGAGGATAAGGTCATTGAAAACAGGGACTGCTTCATTTTTCCCCCAGCACTTATTTACATGTGTATGTAATAAGTTAGTCAGTAAACATTTATTAATCACCTACTTTGTGCCAGGCAGACAGGTAGGATATGTAGTGGATAGCTTATTGGGCCTAGAGTCAGGAATTCCTAAATTCAAATCCAGTCTCAGATACTTACTTAGCTGTATGACTCTGGGTGGGTTCACTTAACCTTGTTTGCCTCAGTTTCCTCATCTATAAAATGAGCTGGAGAAGAAAATGGCAAACTACTCCAGTATATATCCCCCCAAAAATTCAAATGGGATCACAGAGTTGGACATGACTAAAATGACTCGATAACAACATATGTTAGTAATTATCCTATTTCATGCAAAAACCAGGTATTTTTCTTTGAAATATAATTGAGTCAAGTCATACTGGAGAGATATAGATGATAATTGTTGATCCCCTGAAAATCATTTACATATATATGCATAAATATATGTAATTCCTTTTACAAATCATTAACCTTTGTTAATGAGGATGGCAAGAAGACAGAAAGTCATTTAACAATGACAGTGGTCCATGCCTACAAAGTTTAGGTCTGCAAAACTTTCAAATTTCCTTTGACAAGAAAGCCTAAAATAAGTTAGGAGCTATTTGCCACCAGATATTAAGATCCTACAGTCTAAACTCTGATCATGACCTACTTGAAAAGTTTTTCATCTTTAAAATAGTTTAGACATTCAGAAAAATCCAGTATCTACCCCAAGACATCAGATTTAGCAAGGGGGTCAGCTAAGTGGAGCTAAAGAATGAGAAAAGGTATGGTTCATACTTTAGGGCCATGTTTCTCTCAACTAACATCTTGATTAAGGTAAGTAGCTCAAAAATGATAAAAATAACAAAGGAGGAAAGACTAGCTGAAAAGCAGCTATGAAAGGACTTAAGAAATTTTTATTTTTGCTAGACCTGTGACTTCACCCATGTGAGGTGCTCCATGAGGAAGTTTGCTCTCCCAAAGTACATTGGAATCTGCTATACAATTTAGAATTTTCAAGAATTACCCAGGCCATTACAAGGATAAATGAGTTTATTTGGGAAAATATAATCAATATATAATACTGAAATACTCAATAAATTTCAGAGGTGTTAACCCAGGTCTTTATAATTCTGAGATTAGTTCTGTCATCATTATATCTCTCATCATCATTATGATATGAAGAAAATCATATAAAGACAGTCTAAGTAAAATAATAGGAGAAAATTCATAATTTTAACAAATCAAAGAATAAGAAAACAAAGACTAAGGGAAATGTCAGTGGAGAAAATAATAATTGATAAAATTAACTGTCTTAGAAAGAAATCGTAACTTGGGACTGGCTGGGTTCAATAGTTCCAACTTGTAGGCTGTATTCTTCCACTGATTAACTCAGTGACCTCAGAGTTGGCTAGATCATCTCTCAGGTCCCTTCTGGCTCTTAAAATTCTACAGTTTCATGGAGAATACTGAAATATATATATATATATATATATATATATATATATATATATATATACATATTTATTTAGAGATGCTCTAATTCTATTTTCTTCCAGTCAACTCTAACTAAACTCAGCAAACCTTGAGTTCCAACTCCTTCTCCCCCTCCTTCCGATTCCATAACTCTATGTTGATGCATTTTAGCAAAAGGAAAGGGGGAAAAACCTTTTGAAAATGTAATTACAGAAGAAACTAGAAAAAACAGCCAAAAAAATAGGCAGGGGGTTTCCATCATGAATAGCAGTAATACAGAGATTGAAATCTCAAAGATATCTTAAACAATGGAGGTGACACAGGGGGAAATTGATAACTGGCTAATTCTAAGCATATTTTAAAAGGAGGACTTCTATCACCCAAATGATCTCTCTCTCTCACACACACACACCCTCAAATGCATCAAGATTTAGAAGTCTTTGGCAAAATTCCACTCAAATGGAATGTTCCATGAGTTTGTTTTCCTGTAGTGACATCTCATTCGATTACAATTTTAATTTAAGTGTTATTTAGATGGCTCTATGCTAGCAATTTGACAATTTAGTGGGGCAATAAAGGGAATTCATTTTAACTATTAACTACTCCTAAGGGGTTTCCATCCAAGAGTGGCAGTTTATTGAATTTCAAGCTTAGGTTGTGTTAAAATTCTTCAAACAGAGCAAATTACAGGTTGCCCTGGGTTTCTTCTCCCAAGGAAAAAAAACTGGCTCAGATAAAGCTGGTGATAACTGAGAGATGCAATCAGCTTATTTTTTAAATTGTTTTCAAAGCAAGTTTTAAATGAGTAATAAAAAGTAATTAAAATAAGAGTTTGGTGGAGTACAGAGTCAAGAAGACCTGAGTTGGAATCCTACCTCAGACATTTAGAAATTTTGTGAGCCTGGGAAAATTAATTAACCATTCTGAGTCTCAATTTCCTTATAAGTAAAATGATTCAATGAACTCTAATATTCAAAGTCAAGTCACTGCTTTAATAGGGAAATGAATCTGACCTGGGATTTTCTTATTCTAGGGAAATCCCAGATAAGGAAGATGGCTCTACCAAAACAGGTCAGCATCCTCTATGAAATTTATGATGTTCCACTACACACCTGTCAGATTGGCTAAAATGACAGGAAAAGATAACGATGAATTGGAGGGGATGTGGGAAAACTGGAACACTAATACATTGTTGGTGGAACTGTGAATGGATCCAGCCATTCTGGAGAGCAATTTGGAGCTATGCTCAAAAAGTTGTCAAACTGTGCATACCCTTTGACCCAGCAGTGTTTCTACTGGGCCTATATTCCAAAGAGATGATAAAGGAGGGAAAGGTCCCCACATGGGCAAGAATGTTTGTGGTAGCCCTTTTTGTAGTGGCTAGTAACTGGAAAATGAATGGATGCCCATCAATTGGAGAGTGGCTGAATAAATTATGGTATATGAATGTTATGGAATATTATTGTTCTGTAAGAAATGACCAGCAGGACGATTTAAAAGAGGCCTGGAGAGACTTGTATGAACTGATGCTGAGTGAAACAAGCAGAACCAGGAGATCATTATACACGGCAACAACAATATTACATGATGATCAATTCTGATGGACATGGCTCTCTGCAACAAAGAATTGTCTCAAACCAGTTCCAATTGTTCACTGAAGAAAACCATATACACCCAGAGAGAGGGATATGAAATATGAACCACAATGTAACATTTTCATGCTCTCTATTGATGTTTGCTTGCATTGTGTTGCCTTTCTCTGATTTTCTTTTTTTTCTTGTAGATAGGATTTTTCTTGCACAACTTGTCAAGTATTTCAACACTATTGACATGTAGTGGACTTCCTGCCATCTAGGGGAGGGGAGGGGACTGGGGTAAAAGTTGTAACGGAAAGCTTTGTAAAGATCAATGCTGGGGAACTACCCATACATACGTTATACAAATAAAAAATTTTAATAAAAAAATAAAAAAAGAAATTTGTGATGTTAAAGTTGATTAGCAGACAGAGAGTTTAAGTAGCCCATAGTCAATGTCTATCAGAAAATACAGGTGTTCCTGGTTCTAATTCCAGTCAAGGTCAGCAAGATCAATACAAGGTAATGTTGCCTCCCCTATTAAATGTAAATGGAAAATGTTTAACAATAGCAAAAATAATACAACATAGATAATGTGATTTTAAAAACTGATCCATTTCAATTCGAGTTTGACATACCACTAAAATGACTGGTTACTTTCTAAATAATAGAGAGCAAACATTTCCGTATTGCACAGGACTATTTAAATTCAGAAATCAGATTCATTTCTCAACAAATATTTGAGAATGAATTCTCAAGAAAGGCATTTCCATTTTTCTACCTTTTTTATTAAAAGCCATACAGGAACAGCTCAGGCTTTTGCAGATACCACCAAATAGAAAGGGCTCAATCCTGGGCACACACACCCACACCCACAAACACAATATGAAATGCTTGCCTGTTCCAAGGACCAAATTAGTTCAGTTCAGAGAAATTCATTGACAGAATTGGCTATGACAGAGTGACTTCTTTAGGCTTAACTATTACCTAATGTTACAGAAGACTGTGATACAGTGGAAAATATAGTATCTCTGAAGTGAGAAAACCCAGGTTCAAAACCCAGCTCTGATGTTTTCTAGCTCTTATACTGCTCATTTTTAAAGTTAAAGAGTTGAATTGGCCAGTCTCCAAGGACCCTGTTCTTATTCTGTTAAATTAGGCACGAAATGGATTGTAATATGTATCACTGGAGGGAGCTGCCATTTGAATCTATTCAAACGTCATAGAAATTAGAAAGTTCAAGTTTTGTTTAATGCTGGAAAAATTTAATCATACCCCTTGAAGAAAAAGACTACAAAATTTACATGTTTTGAGCATTGAACTTAGAGCGAGGACAAGTCATATCATCTTCTTAGGTCTTAGTTTTCTCACTGATAAAAGAAAGACAATAAAATAATTGTCTTCTGGCATTCTTTCTAGGTCACATTTGATAACCTGAGTTTGAATCTCAGTTCTGGCATTTACTAGCTAAGGATCCCCAGACAAACAATTTAAACTTTCTGTGCCTTAGATTCCTTATCTAAAAAACTGAAATCATATATTACCCACCTTTATTGTGAAGAAGGGATGGGGGAAAGAGAAAGGAAGGAATAAGCATTTATATAGCAACTATTATGTGTCAGTCCTGTGCTAGCATTTTGCAAATATAATATTTTTTTCAAAATAATCCTGGAAAATAGATGTTCTTATTTATTCCCATTTTACAGATGAGGAAACTAAGGCAAATGGTAATTATAATTTGCCCAGGTCCACACTGCTAGTTAATGTCTGAGGTTGGAAGAATTTGAACTCAGATCTCATTAACTATAGGTCCCACTACTAAAACACCTAGATATCAATCAAATAAATGTTTCAAAGCACCCTGCCTTTACATTCCAGGCACTGTACCAAGTGTTATGAATATAAAAAGAGGCAAAAGACAGCTGAGAGAACAAGAAAGCCATTGTCACTAGATCTAAGAGTTCATGGTAAGGAGTAATGTATGAGAAAACTAGAAATCTAGGAGAGGGCTACATTAGGAAGAACACTGAACACTAAACAGGATTTGATGTTTGATCCTGGAGGTCCTAGGAAATTATTGCAATTTATTGAGTAGGAGGATAACAGGGTTGGACTTGAGCTTTGGGAAAATTGTTGTTGGCTGAGTGGAGAATGAATTAAAATAGGGAAAGACTTGGGACAGGCAGTCCCACCAAAAGAATATTGCACTAGTCCACTTGTGGGGTAATGAGGTCCTGTGCCAGCATCAGTCATAGGACAGAAAGGGGTAGATCACAGAAATGTGAAATGGGTGAAATTGGCAGACCTCGGCAACAAATTGGATTGAGGAGGGAGAGATGTGAAAGATGGGAATTAAGGATGACCCTCAAGTTAGGAGCCAAAGAAACTGGGAGGATGGTGTTATCCATCACATTAATAGGAAAAGTTGGAGGGGCAGAAAGATAACAACTTCCATTTTAGACATCCTGAGTTTAAAATATCTACTGAACATCCTGTTCAAGATGTCTGAAAGATTGTTAGAAATGCAAAATTGGAGGTCAGCAGAGATTGGGGCAAGACAGGTAGATGTGAGAATTATCAGCATAGAGATGATAATTAAATTTATGGGAGTTGATGAGATCACCAAATGACATAAAGGGAGAAGAAAAGAGGACCCATGAGGGATATCTATAGTTAGCAGGTATGATCTAAATGAGGATCCAGTGAGGGAGACAGAGAAAAAAGTGGTTTTATAGATAAGGGGAGAACCAGAAGGCACTGTTTTAGAAAAGGGAGTTTATAGTTTTTGTGGTTATTCCTTGCCCAACCCTTTATAAATAGTCACATGCACAGAAAGAATATTTTGACAGGATTAAGCAGATAGGAAAGAATGACTTCTCTCATTTCTGCTCCTATTTAACATGGAAAGAACATTAGATTTGGAGTAAAAACTTTTGGGTTCAGATCCTGTCATTTTGGATAAGTCACAACTTTGGTGGCTCTTAATTTCTTCAGTTTTTAAATGAGATTGGAGTAGATGGCTTCTGAGTTCCCTTTCAGCTCTAAATCTATGATAATTTGGCAAAAAAAAATGCCCATTTGCTCAAGAAAAAGGCCAAAAACATAGTTATAGAAGAGCCATGAACATGATTTCCATCTCAAAATGATAGATTTTAATTTTTGAGTATACTAGTTGCTGTGGGAGATATAAAAGACATACTAAGGTTTTATAATCTACAATAGTTTCTACCACTATTCAGTTTAATAATATTATAACTTATATAATAAATAATAAAACATTAGAGGACATAATTAGCTATAATATATAGCCATCACACACAATATATAATTAGTTATAATGTATATAATACAATATAATAGTAATAAATATAATACCTCATTTGATGTTCATATCATCTCTGTGAGATAGATGCCATTACTATCTCCATTTTACAGATGGGAAAACTGAGGCATAGCAAGGTTAATTAACATGCCCAGGATTATACTACTAGTAAGTAGCTGAGAGACAGGATTCAAATTCACATATTTCTATTAATTTTGCCATGTATCTGGAATGGTACATGTAAATAACAGGTATAAAGATAATAAATAAGGAACCACTGACTTTTACCTTGGAGGAGGTTGTGATGTATTATTGAATTACAGAAAAAATACACAAATAATTATAAGATCAGTGTAATAGGGGTAATGAGAAGAGCTCTTCTGCTTTGTTGTATAGACCAAAACTAAAGTTATACCCAGAAAAGCTGTATGAGAAGTATCCTAGTCCTGAAAATCAGGGTATCTCTCCTGATTACCTCTGATACCTAAAGTAGAAGGCAATAAGTGCTGGAGAGAAACCAGTGCTAGACAGCTAGGCAGGAGGGAGCCAGAGGGAAGCTGTCCTGCCAGTGTCTGAGATGACTGCCAACTTGAGGGGAAAGAGGCTCTCTTCAAAAGGGAAGATACTGTTGCCTAAAACCACCCCAGCTTAAAAGAGAAAATAGGGCTCATACAAAACTATTTTTGATCATGTATAAATGTGACTGAATATTTAGTTTAAAAATCTATTCACATTTTAAAAAATTAAAATGTCTTTTTTATCACACACTTCACACACTTTTGGGGGAGAAGTGTAGTGGAGTGACATAGACAGGAAGAGATTAACAAAGGCACAAGGAACCCTTAGGACTCGAGAAAAGAGGGAACAGGTGAAGAAGTAGTTTGAATTATTTTCCTGCATTTCCCCTAATGCTGGCTTGCCTTTCCATAAACCAAAAGTATGGCTGCTCCAGTTAGTCTTCTTGGAGTTGTGCTGTTCCTCTTTCAAACTATTTACAAGATAATGAAATGGATAAGGATTGGCTCTGTGTTTCTTTTGTCTAGAGGACTCCAAGATAAGGAGATTCCCTCTACTAATCCTGGTTGAAACCTTTGCAACTTAAAATCTTAGAAATTCAGTTGAGTTTTTGAGAAATGCCAGCACTTATCTAAGGAGTTGAATCCTACAGATATATAGGTAGGTGATATAATTATCCCCATTTTACAGATGAGGAAACTGAGGTAAACAATGGTCAAGTGACTTGTCCAGTCATATAACTAATAAGTATCTGAAGTAAAATTTGAACTAATGTTTTCCTTACTCCAAATCCAACTTTTTATCTACTTTACCACCTAAATGTCTACAACAGCAAAGATGAGGCACCAATATGGGACTTGGATTTTCCATTTCCTTGAGTGTTACTTTGAATGCTATTTTAGTTTAACTTTTTAAACTTTTTGGCTTTCTTCAAATCTCAAATAAAGTCTTACCTTTTACAAAGATGCTTTCTCAGTCCTTAATCTTAGTGCTTTCTTGCTGAGATTACTTCAAATTTATCCTGTTTTTATTTGTACATAGTTGTTTGCGGGTTAGCTCCTTATACTCCTTTTGATACTGGGAACCCCAGAGAATGGGAACTATTTTGGTTTGGGGTTTTTTTTTGGGGGGTGCTTATTTTCTTTGTATCCCTTGCATTTATCACAGTGCCTGATACATAGCAGGTGCTAAGCAAATGCTTGCAGTCTTGATTTGATTTGACTTTTGAATTTTAGCATATCAATGTTACAGTGGATAGAGTGTTGGGTGGCCTAGAGCCAGGAAGACTTGAGTTCAAATTCAACCTCAGATACTTACTTACTAGCCACTTATCTTTTGTTTGCGTGGTTTTCTTATCTATATAATGGACCTAATAATAGGGTTGCTGTGAGGATTAAATGAGATAATATTTGTAAAGAACTTAGCACAGTGCCTGGCACATAGTAAGTGTTAGGTAAATACTATAATTATTAATATTACTATTAGAACAATATCTCATTTATCTAGAAATATTAATCTTGACGTCTATAATATGACTGAAAAACTTTGAGAGGAAAGCAAAAGAAAAGCCCTTTGTGTTTCTGAAAACTTATTTCCTTTACTTATGGCAGAGACCCTCTAGAATTAAGGATCCTTATGCTACACACAAATCTAAGCATTTGAGTTACTGGCTATTCAGTAATCTGCTTCTGAAACCACAAGAGAACAAAATCAGCATAATATAAAGATTGGAGAAATACTGCTTGAGGTGAACACTGACTATAACATGAAGTGACAGCTGACAGTCTGAAAGTAATAAAGAAAACTGAAATAAAAAGTCTACTTAACTCAAAAAAGTTTGGCAGTCTAGGACTATTTTGTAAAAGGAAAAACATTAGTTTGTCATATTGTTATATAATATTTGATGCTCACAATGACAAACCCAAGATACCCAGAGGAGGCTAAAGCATATTCAGTATACTAATCCAGTTTTCAGAAGGCCAGAGAGTACATAATACATTTTAGGAAAATTTCCATCAAACATAATTCAATTTTTTCTTGAAAGTTTGACCCTTGGAAGGATAACCTTCAATTACTCCACAAAGTTCATCAGTTAATAATACTTCATTCCAAGATAACATTCAAGTATAGATTCAAAGCTGGAGTTTTTAAAGACCATTGAATTCAGTTTTCTTATTTTACAGATGAGAAACTGAGGCACAAAAAGATGGGGTGATTTTCCCAAATTCACATAGAAAGTGGCAGACTGGAAATTGAACACAGGTCTTTTAACTCCAAATCCAATACTCTTTCTGCTGTAACATACTGATGAATGAATTTTTAATGTCACTGTTTTAATAAGCATGAGCAATTATGAATAAGGGATTGATTAATCCATGGCCTTAAAAGTCAATATACAGAAGTATGAAATTGTCTAAAAAGGAGGATGAACAGGGGCTCTAATGCTGAGGCAAATTTGACCCCAGAATTATCACTGAAAGTAGATAGAATGAAATCCAAGGCTACTATGTCTTTTAGTCAACTTCCCTTTTCTTTCCTATTATAATTCTTTCTTTGTTATCTCATAATTTCATATTTAAAAGCTTTGTTTAGTTCTTAGGTTGTCTTTCCCGTACAGCAAACCATTTCAGTGCATTGCATAGCTAGCTGACACAGTAGCTAGAGTAATGGGCCTGGAGTCAAGAAGATCTCATTTTTAAAAGTGTATTTTATTTTTCCAAATACATGCAAAAATAATTTTCAACATTCACCTCTGCAAAACCGTGTATTCCAAATTTTTCTCCCTTCCTTCCCCCCCTCTTCCATCCCCAAAACAGCAAGTAATCCAATATAGGTTAAAGATGTGCAATTCTTCTAAACATATTTCCATATTCATCATGCTGCACAAGAAAAATAAGATCAAAAGGGAAAAATTACAAGAAAGAAAAAAAAACAAACAAGCAAACAAACAAACAACAACAAACAGAGACAATGCTATGCTTTGATCCATATTCAGTCTCCACAATTCTCTTTTTGAATGCAGATGGCACTTTCTATCCTAATTCTATTGGAATGGCCTTAAATCACCTCAATAATATTCCATTACATCATAATTTATTCAACCATTCTCCAACTGATAGGCATCCACTTAGTTTGCAGTTCCTTGACACTACAAAAAGGGCTGCTGCAAACATTTTTGCACATTTTTGCTCTTTTATGATCTTTTTGGGATACAGACAGACCCAGTAGAGACACTGCTGGATCAAAGGGTATGTACAACTTTATAATCCTTTGTTCTCTGAAATGGTTGGATCATTTCACCACTCCACCAACAATTTATTAATGTCCCAGTCTTGCCATATCTCCTCCAACATTTATCATTATTTTTCCTGTCATTTTAGTCAATCTGAGAGGTATGAAGTAGCACCCCAAAGTTGTCTTAATTTGCATTTCTCTAATCAATAGTGATTTAGAGCATTTTTTCTTATAATTAGAAATGGCTTTAATTTCTTCATCTGAAAAATGTCTTTTCATATCCTTTGACCATTTATTAATTGGAGAATGGCTTTTATTCTTAAAAATTTGAGTCATTTCTCTATATATTTTAGAAATGAGGCCTTTATCAGAAACATTGGCTATGAAAAAATTTCCCCAGCTTTCTGCTTCCCTTCTAATCTTGGATGCATTGGTTTTGTTTATGCAAAACCAATTTAATTTTATTTAATTAATTTAATAAATAATAATAATATATAATAAATGAAAATAAATAGTATTTAATTATTTAATAAATTTAATAAAATTTAAATTTAATGTAATCAAAATTATCCATTTTGCATTTCAGAATGTTCTCCAGTTCTTTTTTGACCATACATTCCTCCCTTCTCCACATCTGAAGGGTAGACTATCCCTTGTTTTTCTATCACCCTTTATGTCTAAATCATGAACCCATTTCAACCTTATTTTGGAATAGGTTGTTACATGGTGGTCAATGCCCAGATTCTGTCATATTATTTTCCAGAATTCCCTGTAATTTTTGTCAAATAGTGAGTTTTTATCCCAGAAGCTGGAATCTTTGAGTTTATCAGACCCTAGATTCCAGTATCCTACTGATCCACTACTCTATTTCTTAGCCAGTACCAAATGATTTTTGATGATTGCCACTTTATAATATAGTTTTAGGTCTGGTAGGCCACTTTCCTTTCCTTTTTTTTTATTATTATTTCCCTTGAAAATCTTGATTTTTTGTTCTTCCAGATGAATTTTTTTATTTTTTCCAGATCTATAAAAAAATTCCTTGGCAGTTTGAAGAAGACCTGATTTCAAACCTGACTTTAGGAACTTAGTTATGTGACCTTGGACAAATCACTTAATCTCTATTTGCCTCATTTTCCTCAACTGTAAAATATGCATAAATCATAAGAGCGCCTATTTCTCAAGACTGTTGTGAGGATCAAATAAGATAATCTTTGTAAGGCATTTAGAACATGGTAGGCACTTTCATTATTAGGATCAAAACCAGAATAACAGTTACTTTTTCTGGTTTATCTATTGCAATAATCCAGATGAGATATGATAAGTTGTAAATTAAGGTGATAGTTAAATGGAAAGTCAGAGAAAAAGCAGAACTAATAAACATTTTAAAAATATACTCATATAAGGAAATCCAGTAATCTGAGCAAAAAAAAATCAACAAATAGCATTGAGTTGATAAAATAAAGCCAATGTTGCCATTGGAATGTACAACAGAGCACTTGGATAAAAGGATAAAATAGATGAAAAATTCAAGAAATGCAACCATGAACCAGGGAGGTTCTGTCTTTTAGAGAATTAAATTGTCATTAAGGCAAATAAAGAACCAGGAAACTGCCCTACTTTTCACAGAAAGTTCCAGCAGTTGTCTATATCATTGAAGTCCCCTCTCATGTCTTTCTGCTGGATTTGTGATTCATTTCCTGAACGCAACACCAATTTCCCCTTTTTTATCCAAGTATTTTGCCATATGTTCCAATGACAATATCGCCTCTATTTTATTGATCTCCATCTTAATGCTACTTATCATGCTTTTTTTTTCAGGTTACTAGTTATCCTCACATGAATATGATTTCAAAATATTTCTTAATTTAGGTCTTTCTTTGCTTCTCCATAATTATTCCTTTAATTCAGACTTCATTACATCTCAATTCGATTATTTTAACAGTATTGTAATTGATCTCCTTTTCAATTGTCTCCCCAATCAAAACACATTGATGCCAAAAGAATGTTTCTTAAATATAGATCTGACTTAGTGGCTCTCTTCCTCAACAAGTCTAATGATGTCCTATTGCTTCTAAAATAAAATATAAATTGCTGGGTTTATCTTTCAAAGCCCTTTATAACTGGCCCCAGGCTTTCTTTCCATTACTCCCCTAACCCACTTTACAAACCAACCACATTAGCCTTCTCTGTGTTCCTCACACATCACTCCACCTCCTATTACACTGACTATCCTTCATTGTCCAAATGCACTTCCTTCTGACCACATTATAGATAACCTTCTCTTCCTTCAAGACACAGCTCACTGTTGTGCCTGTCTCAGTTTCCCTCAGTTACTGTTTCAGTTTCCCTCAGTTACTGTCTCAGTTTCCCTCAGTTGCAGTATCAGTCTCCCTTAATTGCTGTTTCAGTCTCCCTTAATTGCTCTGTCCCAGAATAGAATCCCTACTTCCTGACCTTCAGAAATAATTGGACTCACATTCCAAAGTAATCATGAAACCTCCAGATGGTCAACCTTCACCTACCTCTTATCTATATGACCCAGAGTAGTAGCTTTTTCTGCCCAGTTTCTGTCTCAAGGCATCCCTTACTCCTACCTGTCAGAACTGATTTATGGTTTCCTTGGACACCAGATGTGCTCAGCTGTTACCATGAGTTCTTTGTCTCCCTGAGCTATAGGAACCCTATATAATGTTTGAAATCCCTTGATGGAGCTGCTGAGTACTTTGTATTCAGTCGGCTAACATGGCTGTGGTTGTGTTAGTCTCCTGGGTGGACTGCGTGCTTTGAGACATGAGTCCCACCAGTCCTGATCCATAGCTATGGATTCTGAACTCTCAATTAACATCAATAAAGCATTACCTAATTTCCACTGTGTGATACTGCCTCAGTTTCTCCCTGAGCATTATAGTATCATCTGCCATATTAAGTTTTGCCATGAAGATCTCCACATCTTAAAATGTCCTACCATTTTCTTTTCTTTACATTTATTTCATATATACTTGTATATGCTTAAATATATGCTTATTTTCTTTCCTTTGAGAATATAAGATCCTGAAGAATAGACTGTAATACTTTTTATTTGTACCTCCAATACCTAGCACAGTGCTTTGTCCCCAATAGGTGTTTAATAAACATAGGCCAATTGATTACTTGGCCCTCTCCTCCCTGCCCCCACCTTCATCTCAACCTTTTCCTTTTGAATTAGACACATATTTTCAAAGCCATGTTTCAGATATTCTCTCATCAAGTCTCAATACCTATGGGTTCAAATTGGCTTCTTTTCACTGGGATTTCAAATTCATCTTCTTTGTTATTTATACTTTGAGCATTTGTATACAGATATCTGAAGCTGGGGTTTTGTTAATAGTTCCTTTCTTTGATTTTTTTCTGTGATTTATTTTTAATATTTCTACTGCTATTTTTCATATATTTTAGTTACTCTTTATGGTATCTGGCTTGGTAAATATGCATAGGCAGTTTCATCTGTTTCCCTTTTCAATTTAGAATCATTTTGATTAGATTTTTAAAACTCCAAGCAAATGAATTCTTACCAATCCTTGTTAGGTATATAGGAGCTCATCATTCCAATTTTCCCAGTTTAGCTGTGCTCCAGAAATCCAAAAGCCATTTTCAGACAACAAGCTATATTTCTCAGTCACTCTAAAAATATTCATTATTCTCTGACAACATGCCAGACATCATTCTAAATGCTAAGGACAAAAGAAGGACAAAAATATCCTCTCTGCCTTCATGGAGTTTTCATTCTAAAGGGGAGACATTATGCAAATGATTATATACATCCAAGATACATATGATGTAGTGGAAGATAATCTCAGAGGGAAGGTGCTAACGAGGAAGGTGAATAAAAAAGCCCTTTAGCAGAAAATGGAATTTGGACACAGTCTTCAAAGAGGCCAGGAAAACCAGGAGACTGAAGTAAAGATGGAGGGCATGCTAGGCTTGAGGATAAGACAATAAAAAGGCATCAAATTAGGAGATGGAATGTCAATGTGTGAAGAACTGCAAGAATATTAGTGTCTCTAGATCATGCAGAGCTTGTGAAAAGAGAAAATGTAAAAAGACTGGAAAATTAGAAAGGGACCATATTGTGAAGGATTTTAAGTGCTAACCACAGAATTTTATATTTGTCATTAGAAGTAATAGAAAGTGACTGAAGTTTATTAGAGTAGGGGATTGACATGGTCAGACATGCACTTTGACACACCTGAGTAGATTTGAACTGGGAGAGACAGAGATGTGAAGGTACAAAGGATACTTGACAACACATTAGATAGGTAGGGAGGTGATGTGAGTGAGAAGTCCACCAAGGTTGCTAGTCTGAATAGCTGGAAGAATGATGATATCTTAAAGAGTAATAGGGAAGCTGGGAAGAGGGAAGAATTCATAAGGGAAAGAATCTCTTCTACTTTGAATATGTTGAGTTTGTGGGGTCTATAGGACTTGTACTTTGTGATGTCCAAGGGCAGGTGATAATAAAGTTGTTTTTACTTTGAAACATTTGCCCTCAGTGGATACCAAGGATAAAAATACTATTTTCATTCCAAAGGGCTTTTGTTTCTTGAGCACAAGGCTTCCAAATCCCATTTGAGTTGTCCACACCTCATCAAAGTGAGGATATTTTATGAAGGACTTTTAAAATAATATAAATTATTCTTACTTCAATGTCTCATTGTGTTGCTTTACACAGTACCTGGCATATAGTGGACATTTTAAAAATATTTATTGGCTAATTGATAGAGGTGACTCTGGGTTCATTTGCTAGACCATGGAAACACAAACTCTTCCAAACTGAAAGTGCTTTTAATGAATTCTGGGCAATACACAAGGTGTTTGTTTTCAAGGACCAATGCAGCTAAGTTCAGAGAAGTTTATTATTGTAAAATTAGCCAATGAGTGATTTATGTGTTTCTAAAAGACTGTCTAATAAGGTAATATCAGTGTAAAGAAGGACAACCCAAGCTAATGAGATTTTATATCTGCTTTATTGCAGAAATAAGTCTGCAAATCAAGTGTTTATTATTTGGCTCATGCCCATCAGTTAAAGCAAAAGTGCTACATTGGAGTTCAGAAATTTGACTTTTAAATTTTTTGATAATTGTATTTCTATATGATGGGTTTCCTTTATGTTTTATCTTATGTATTATTCTGAAAAGAGTCACAATGCCAAAAGGGGCCACACACAACAAGTTATGACAGAATGAAGCCTAGAAAGCCATTTAAAGAGTTAAGGAGCAGTTATCTATAAAAAATTTGAGCACTTTAAGCCAGGAAATTAATTCCTGGAGCAATTAAGTGCACTATATATATATATTTTTAAAGTCTTGGTTAATTTTTTTTTTTGTTTTCTGTGTCTAAAGAAAGCATTTTTTAAATCAGAAATAGTAGAAAGAATTTTACCACAAAGAGATGGTATTCAATTTTTAAAATACCACTCCCACTATTTATCAAGGATATTGGGCCTCAAATAATAGAAAATATACATTCAACATTTTATTTACAAACATAAGATGGGTTGTTTTAAAATACATCTCAGTCACAAAAGCAACTTTTTTCTTTTTTATTTGCTATTTAAAAATCTGATCAAATTAACTTTTGGAACACAATACCTTCCTGGCAGAAGTGCCAAAAACATGTAGGATTGCATATTTGAAAGCAAGGCGATAATTGAATCCCTGTGGACTGAACAATATCACTTAGCAGCTCACACAATGTGAAAGACTAAAAGCTTTTAATTAGGCTTTTACTCAATAGGGGTGGAAAATATAATTTTAAAGACTCCAGGCTAAAGTAGAATTGTTAGTTTTCACTCTGAACACAATGAAGTAACAATTTGACTAAATGGGTTGAGCTGCTTATTCATTAGCCCTTAATAGAAATGTGAATGCAAACTGACTCCAGGTTATTGTCTTTATAGCCAGCTTTTTAATTAGTGATTGGTAAAATGTTTATCTAGTTTGCTGCTGCATTGTGGAACAGTTTACACAACAGGACTGTCGTAAACCTTCATGCAATTGTAATTGGATTTTTTAAGGGAACATGGTTTCATGTATATAAAAATACCAATTATAGTTATAAAGTTAGCTATTTTATATTAACCTTAAAAGTTAGTAAGGCAAACTGTGCTTCATGGCTCAGTGAAAGGGGGAAATAATCAGATCAGTAAACTGTAATACTCATTTGAATGCTGCATTGGTGGGATTAGTAGGTTATATCCTTGAAGGCCCCGGTTCTAGTTTTAGTTCTTCAACTGACTTTCTGTTTAATTTTAGGGCAACTATTCTTTGGGGGAGTACCATTTTATTCTCTGTAGAAAGAGAGGGTTAGACAAGATAATATTGAAAATCTGTCTAATTCAAAGCACCTAGTAGTCAAACTATAAAGCCTTAAATATATTGGTCCTTTGTACTTGATGATGCTAGCTGTCTTTCAAATAGTACATTTATAATAAAGATTTGATGGAACAAAGAATGAGTAAATTGATGATGGGTTGAAGAGCTGATACTGGTCCTTTGGGTTTATGACTATGTTGTTATTGTTATTCAATCATTTCAGTTGTGTCCAATTTTTTGTGACCCCATTTGGGAGTTTCTTGGCAAACATAGTGGAATAGTTGGCCATTTCCTTCTCTGACCCGTCCCACGGGTCTCGAGCTAAGGGTGCCTGAAATCTCGCATCAGCCTGTGAGCCGAAGGCTGGGGAGGCTTCAACCTGGGGATGGGCTGTGAAAGGAAAGAATGGAGACCACTCTGTGTAGGGACAGAATAGCTCGTTTATTGAGGCTCAGTACAGGGTTTATATACATTGTGTATCAAAGTAAACTTTCATATAACAAAGGATGTAACATCTGTTGACCATTTGTCAGGAAATTGAGTAAGGGGAGGGATGTGGTGTATGTGTGACTTCTTGAAGCAGGATGCCTGCTTGACACTTTCTTGAGGTAATTGATCGTATCCTGCTTCCTGGTATGCACTTTTTGGGGGCAGGGGTTTGGTGATGTTTATCAGACCTCTTGCTGGTATGCACTTTTTGGGGGCAGGGGTTTGGTAGACCTCTTTGTCTCTAACAGTCTCTTTGTCTCCAACACTTCTCTAGATGAGGAAAATTGTTAAATGACTTGTCCAGGATCAGACAGCTATTAAATGTCTGAGGTCATCACAAAGTGATGAGTTTTCCTGACTTCAGGTTCTATGCTCTCTCCACTGTGCCATTATAATTCTACCCTATAATTCTTTCCAAAGTTAGTCATCGTATCATGTGTAGGCTTATCACTAGAAGGGATGTCAGAGGTCATCTATTTCACCTAATCATTTTAAAGATAAGAAAATTGAAGCAGAGAATTTTACTTAGTGGAGGTCAATATAGATGGCAGAATCAGAATTTGAACTCAGATCTTCCAACTGAAAGTTCAGTGCTCTTTCCAATGTATCAAAATGGCTTCCTGTTTCCAGAATCTGTCATCATTTTGCCTGGTCACTTCTTAGCTTGATGTTCTTTTTAGTGATAATGATCAAAACAATATTCTGCTTCCAGTCATATAGATCAATTTTCAGTAGTGGGCATCCCTCACCACCATTGCAGAACCAAGTCTTAAAATTGAAAAAACAAAAAAATTAAAAATAGGTTTACAATTTTTAGGATGAGACTACCAATTCAGGCCAGCAACTATTCAAAACTTACAAACTTAAAGAGTTGTCTATAGCACAGTGTTTAAATGATTTGCCAGGGGTCATATGTGGTATATATCCAAAAATGGATAAGAGCTCTTCATATGATAGACCAGGAATATAATATTTGTTATCATAGCCTTAGTAAATAGAAATATAAAATCAAATCATTACTATATTTCTTCTTATGAAGTGGCAGACAAGTTTTTGCTTTCATTTTAAATTCTCATTAATTTACACTCATTTGCTAAAATTTCAAAGTCTATCTTCAGGCCTGTCTTTTTGGAAATATATACATTTATCAACTATGGGTTCCTTCCAGAAGGTTAACAAGTATGGAGAATGAAAGTGTTTGGTCACTATAAAGGTGGAATAGCCTAGTGATTCTGGATAAAATATTTTTTTAAAAAGGTACTGTTCCATCCTGAGAACCAGATAATTTCAGTACTGTTCTAGGACAAGTTTAAATCAAACTGATCTAGTAATTCAAGACTGGAGTGCAGTGAGATGCTCATAAACTGTAAAAATATTTAGAGTAGAAAAATTTACCTGACCATGAAAAGAATTAATGACAATATAACACTGATTCAAGGTGGACATGTTTCTCTTCTGTCTGTCTATATGTCACAGAGAAAGATACACTGACTTGTGCAAGTATGAAATTTCTTCAAGTCTGGACTTCTCAAAATTGAGTCTCTGTATTTGAATGGCCCATGGCCAGGAGAGAAAAGATAAAAATGTGATGTCAGCTAATGAAGCTATGATTGTAAATATATTCTTCCATATTAGAAAGATTTTGGGGATGGTGCTGGAAAAATCTCAACTCCTAAAGATCTGTACAATTAAGTAGAGAGAGGATCATCACCAGGAGGCTGGTTACTTAGTGATGAATTTTGTGGTCCTAGCCACCTATTAAATAAAGAAAATTATAAAATGGTACTTGGTCATATATAACCTCCTTTAGTTTCTGCCAGTGATGATGACAGATTGGAGAAAAGGTGGACAGTAATCATATAGATTTTTTTAGATATTCTACAAACAGAAACTTAGTCATCCAATGACCTATGAGAAGACATATTGATGAAGGAACTGAAGCATATTATATTAAGATTCTGAGTATAGATAAAACTAGAAGACAAAAGGAAATTGCTCTTAGAGAGATGTTGAAGAGGTAGTGGATCTAGTTTTATTAACAATCTAAAAATAACAGGAAACATCACTTCATAGAACAATTGTTTGTTTTATCATGCAGTGGTCACAAACATTATGTAGACTAATGATTTCAAACTCAAATTAAAATGGTACACATTGATTTACAAAATTACAAATTAACATTATTTATATGGTATTATATTTTGAATTATTTTGTTAAACATTTCCCAATTACATTTTAATCTGATTCAAGCAACACATAGCATTTCTTTTGTGATGTTTTATGTCCTTAAACCATAAAGAGTTTTTCCAAATAGATTGCCCAAAGGGACATTCACTATGGACATAAATAAAAATCACCATATTGCAAAAGGTGGGTTGCATGGAAGACAATAAACAATAATACTGGGAGATATAGGTCTAGAAAAGGAGGTGGGCTATTATTCCTTTCATTGTAAAGGTGGGGGACTGTAACTGAAATGTTGTGTATGATATTAGATTTGGTTACTGTCAATTGATTTTGCTTAACTATTTTTCTTTATAATATAAAAAGAGAAGGCATATGAGAGAAAATTAGAAAGGTTTGTTCAGAAGTAATTATAGCATAAAAACAAACGTCAAAGAGAAAAATTTTAAAAGAAAAAGTTTTGTTTTGCTTTGTTTCCATTTTCACCTGATTAAGATAAATGGCAAGGAAGGAAGAGGGGAAAGGAAAAAGAGTTAAATGATAAGTAATTCATGTAATATCAAAGATTCTAGGGAAGGAATATCAGACATTAAGTGAATTAATTCTCTGGGAATGATCTACAGCAGGAGTCAACAAACTTTTTTCTATAAAAGGTCATATAATAAATGGCTTTGTGGACCAAGAGGGAAAATTAAAGATGCTATTCAAGTACTCACATAACAAAAGAGAAAACTAATTTCCACAAATTTTTATTGATGAAATTCAAAATGAAATAAAAATAATCAAGTATACTTTTTTGTAATGCAGTTCTATTAATAAGAAAAATTGAATTCCTTTTAGAAGAAGGGATAAACCTCACTTAATTTAGGATCAAAGTTAGTATTACATATCATCAAAATTGATGACAAATATTTGTCTGTTTATGCTGATCTATAATTGGATTTTATGTATTTCATCTTTGAAAATGTCTTTTCACACAGATAGAGAATGCCAAATAACCAATCTATGAACATATGATTTTCATTTAGCCAAAA
Organism: Myrmecobius fasciatus; assembly: GCA_023553655.1. Classification (NCBI taxonomy): domain Eukaryota; kingdom Metazoa; phylum Chordata; class Mammalia; order Dasyuromorphia; family Myrmecobiidae; genus Myrmecobius; species Myrmecobius fasciatus. The sequence continues at coordinate 393,248 of JAJPUD010000200.1, read as the reverse complement.
GGCTAATAGTCAAATAACTTTCTTTCCTCTGGACATATTTCTTTGGGTGTTACAAACATGATTTAATTAACTCATCATTGATAAATGACTTTCCCTGCTTGGTTAACAAATGAGCAAATTCAAAACTTATTTTGGTTTCAGCCTCATTTTCACTTTATATTTTTCTCAAGAAATTCTGTGTAATATATTCCATTTTAAATTTTCTAACTGTTCTGACTATTGCTTTCCTATGATTTAGGAATACTGTGATGAGTGTTTAATCTGTTAATGTTGATGTTTTGGCACACCCATAGTGTCATTGCATAATAAATACATTGCTCTTCATTAATTTGATAACAAAATAATGCATACTACATTGTGCCTTAAAATTTCAACATTGAAAGTCCGTTTTTTTCTTCTTTTTTTTTTGTTCAATGTAATGAGTGTGCATTGGTAACTTTAAAAAAAAATGGTACAGTGATACTCACCACACCTGAAATTCTGCTAAATTAGAATTGTATTGTTGCAATTTGTAGTGAGCCAAGGAGCAATGTAAAATTATAAGAGTACCACAGAACTTTCTGTCATAATTACTTAATTTAGCCATTGTAGCCTGAAAACACCCATAAGCAACATGTATATAAATAAGCATGAACTTATTCCAATAAAACTTTATTTATGGACACTGAAACTTGAACTTCATATAACTTTTGAATGTCACAAAATGTGATTTTTAAAAAAATTTTCCAACCATTTAAAAATATAAAAATATTCTTAACTCATGGATAGATTGTACAAAAATGGGCATTGGTCCATATCTGGTTGTGGGCCGGAGTTTGTTATCACTGATTTACAGGAAAACAAGGACAAGATCTGAACAGGACAAAATGTGGTAAATAAACTGTGATCTTCATTCTTATAGAGAGTATTCCCATTGAAAAAGTAACTCAAATTCAGAAAGAAGTTTATACAATAGTGCTAAACAACATGACCTGATACAGATTACTGCCCCTTGTCGCTTTTGGGTTATCTGGCCAAACTTCGTTTATGGTTTGATCTTCATGTTTTTTCTTGAAGGCTAGAAGCTTTGGTCTCTGGTTTGGAGTAAAGAGAGAGAAAGAGAAAGAGAGAGAGAAAGAGAGAGAAAACCATCAGAGAGTAGAAGAGTGGACAACATGCAAAGGGTTGAGAAATCTCTACATTTAAAATGTGTTGTTTGTTCTTTGTTCTTAAAGGGGACCATGACACCAGGAGATGATACCATGCCATGCCATGCAAATGAATTGAATTTAAGTAAGGGATGCCTATGTAAAGTTGCCAGTCTCACTTTCTACTCCAGTTCCAGAAGCAAGATATAAATCAGGATAAATGGAAATGGCCCTCAATTAAAAGTTAGGGGAAAAAAGAAAGGCCAGTCATTGAAAAACAAAGAATAGAATGATACAGTGTGGATGGACCTGGATTCAATTCTTTCCTCTCTAGGGAAATTTGAACAGAATTCAAAAGAACCAGAATTTATTTTTTAAAATCAATTTATAGATATCTAGGATCATCTGCAAAATTTCTCTAAAAGTTAATTTATGCAATTTGCTAGTTTTCTCAGAAAAATCTGAAATGAAGTTGTCATAATAACTCCCCAAGTTTTTAGTTCTACAGATGGCCATTAGAATTTTCAAAGAAAAAAAATAAATGTAATATTCAGATACATAAAACAAGAAAGAGAAAATATCTCAAAATGAATATTAATATGAATATCATGACAAGAATTTTCTGAACTTTGAGATGGTATGCTATTGGGCTTTCTGAACTATATGGTCCAGGAAGAATATTGAATATGACTATGCCAATATTGTGGGTGGGAAAGTATAGAATTCTTGTCCCAAGTTCTCAACACCTTCTCCCTTTAAATCCATCATTCCTTGATTTTATGAAAGAACAAATTCATGAAATATTAAAATTGTCAATCTTTTTTTGTAATTTCTATTTGTTATTGTTGGTAAGTTACATGAATAGAATGTTCTAAGTTTCATAAGGAATTTAAGATTTCACTGAGGTAAGTAACATATGTATTATTAGCCTTATTTTACAGACTTGAAACTGTTAGACTAAGTGACTTGCCTATGGTTAAGACACAACAGTAAGGGTCTGAGCTAGGATTTAAACATAGGTCTCCTGACCTTTTTGTATGTAAAAGCAATTCCTTCACCTCATATATCTTTCAGTCAGCTATATTTGTTGATTGTTCCTCTCTCTTCTGCCATAATAATGCTTTCCTATGGAAAGAATGGTCAAATAACATGTGGAGGTCAGGAGAATAGGTTATAGACCAATTCTATATATAAACACCACAGTCTATTTTACTACCACCTGATAGAAAAAGTATCTCCTCCCTCACCAATACTTCTTCCCATTAAGCTTTTTGTCAGTCACTAGCAACTAGTATATGATGTGTTCAAGGAGGACTAGCACCTCTGGTGTGAGGAATTGCCAAATCCTTTTTAGAGTGGCTCATTTCCCTTTGGTGTCCACTGGTACTCCACTCTCACCTATGACTCCAAGAAGCTCCAAGTAGCCACAGTTCAATAAAGCTGTCTAGGTTAAATCAGGTTGAAGTAATCCACAGGTCTCAAATCTGTCCATGGTTAGGGGATCTCCCCAAGCATGAGAAGACTTCCCCCAATAGAATGGGTGGACAAAAATAATTTATTCCAATGACTATGAAAGTGACTGTAGTGAGAGTTGTGAAGCATTAGAACCTGATCGGGCATTGAAGACACCAAACTCACCCATTGCATCCCAGGCCATCATCAGTCACTTTGATATTTGTCTTGCCACTGGACTTTGATGACTCTGGAAGAAAAAGTGAAGCTGATTACTTTATGTAACCCTGCCTTACTTAAATCCAATTCACACACAAATCAAGACATTACCTTGTGATATTATTGGTCCTCTTCAAAAATTAAGGATGAACAACAGCAACAGGAATGGATGCCTTCATAAAACAAGAAACCGAAGTTTCAGTTTACCATGGCTACCTATCCATTATAATCATGTTAGTTTTAATTTCATCAGTAAAATGGAAGTTTTCTGGAAATCCAGGACTATTTTATTTGACACTTTGTTTCTCCAGTACCTTGTTTAATAATATCAAATAAATACATTTGGAAATGAAATGAAATGAACAGAAATTAATGAAGACCCATGACATCATAGTGACCAGGTAGGGTATGAAATAGTTAAAATTTACTTCATCAGAATGGATGTAGATATTAAAAACCATTCCCATGCATTCAACTTGCTCTGTGACAATTACCTTTATATCCACCTGCAAAACTTATCTATAGATCTCCTTAAAGACGTTACAATTTCCATTCATGGATATTCTATTGTCACTACATTCAAAGGAAGAATGAGCCTACAAAGGATGTATGCCATGCTTGCATATGGTGTGAATCTAACCTCGGACACTTACTTGCTATGTGACCCTGGCAAGTTACTTAATTTCCCACAATCTCAGTTTCTTAGTAAAATGGAGATTCCTAGTAAATGAAGATTTCCTAGTAAAATGGAAAAAATCTACCTCATAATATTTTTGAGAAGATTAAATGAAATAATACCTGTAACCTTAAGTTCACTATCAAGTTTTTGTCTAATAAGGAAGATTTTATTTTATTTTTCAAGTTGATACAGAAATTGTATTTTTCTCAAAAGTATTTATTTTTTTAATATGTGTAAATATAGTTTTCAGCATTAATGTCTGAAAGATTTTGTGTTCCAAATTTTTTTCCTCTCTCCCTTTCCAACCCCCCCTCAGAAAGCAATCCAATTTAAGTTAAATATGTACAATTATGTCAGATTTTAAGTCACCAAGTTCTTAGTAATTTTGCCCTCAGAAATGTAGTCATAAAACTTATGAATAGTTCATGATGATAATCCCAAACAGAAAACACAAACCTCTAAACTGAGGAACACAAGGAATTTTGCCACTTCTTTTCCTCTCATTTCTTTTTTAACTTTCTGTAATATGGCTTCTGACCTGATCATTTAAATAAAATTGCTTTCTCATAAGTTACTAATGATCTCTCAATTAACAAGTCTAAATCTAATGATTTTTTTCCCTCAAGTCTCATCCTTCTTTGACCTATCATTGATTTCTGACATTGTTAATCACTCACTTTGATACTCTCTTTTCTCTAGATTTTCATGACACCTCTCTCCTTTGCTTCTCCTTCCACCTATCTGATTGCTCCTCAGTCTCCTTTACTTGATCTTTATCCAGATCATGCCCCATTAACCATCAGTGTGCCACAGGTTCTGTCATGGACTTTCTCTCTTTTCCCTCTATAACCTTTTTCTTGGTGATCTCATCAGCTCCCATGAATTCAACTGTCAACTCTGTGTAGGTGATTTTCAAATCTCTTTGTCTACCCTAACTTCTCTCCTGAGTTCCAATTTCACATTTATTACTAGTTAGTGAAGATCTCAAACTAGATGTCCAATAGACATCTTAAATTCAATAAAATTAAACACATCTTCTCGTTCAAGCTCTAACCTCATTAAATGAACTGCTATCATCTGGGAAACCATCAGTTTCCCAGTTAACATTATTGTCATTTTCAAATTCTCACTCTCTCTCAGTATCCAATCTGTTGCCAAGTCCGTTCCATAACACTAATCTTCATAACATCTCTTTTTTCCTCTAACACTTTGCCACCATACTGATGTAGGCTCTTATCACCTTATGTTGGACTATTGAAATAACTCTCCCACTCAAATCTCTCTCTACTTCAGTTCAATTTCCAGTCAACTATCAAATTAGTCTTCCTAAAATACAGATTTAACCATATCAACCCCTACTTAGTCAACCTGGTAGTTCCCTATCACTTTTTCCATAGGGGGAATCCTTGGAAGATTTTTCCCCTTCATATGTGGGGAGGGAAAATAATTATATTCTTATCCCAAAATCTAAAGTCTATACACTTGTCAAATACAAGGTTATTATGTTTATTTGCTACTACAAATATACTTTATTCCATTGATCTTACTTTCTATTTCTTAGCCATTAATAGACAATTTTGATAATTACAGTTTTATAATATAGTTTAAGATCTGGTACATTAAACCTCCTTCTTTTACATTTTTGCTTAACAAGCTGTGGGGCATTATTGTGATGGAATACTACTGTGCTATCAGAAATAATGAGCTTGATGATTTTAGAAAAATTTGGAAACACTTGCATGAAATAAGGAAATGCAAATGGACAGAACCAAAAGAACATTGTAGCCAGTAACAGTAATATTATTTTAAGAATAATTTTGAGCAAGTAAGTTATTTTGACAATTATAAAACCAAAATTAACTATAAAGGACATATGATGCTATTTGTATTCAGAGAAAGAACTGATACCTTTAAGTATGTATAGAATAATTGTGTGTGTATGTGAATGTGTGTACTTTGACCTCTTTATGCCTAATGATAGCCATCTTTAGGGGGAGGGATGGAAGAAGAAACAAAAATATACGTATAATTTTGTTGTATATTTGAAAGTAATGGCAAATTGTATATGGTAGATTTACAGTTTTACATGCAATCATTTTTTTGTGTTGTACTAAATTATGGAAATGCTCATTTTATTCCATAAATTAAAAAGAAAAGAATCATATAACTTGATGTTCCTTGGCTATTCACTATTCTGTCCTAATTAAATGTTTTACTATTTGGTTTATGGTTTCCATCTGCTTTGCAAATACTAGATTTACATAATATTAACATAATGTCGATTACCACAAGCAACTAATATTGAACCTATGCTAACAAGGAGCTATGAAATTGAATAAGATCCTAGTTATAAGCAAATAAAAAATTTCTTATGTAACAAACTTTTTTAAAAATTAAAGTAAAAGAACAGGATACTTCTAGTTAAAATGGGTTTGAGAAAATCTATTATTTATAAATTTTTATCTTTATGAATATTTATAAATCTATACAAAGCAAAACAAAAGAACAAAGTTGTAACATAAAAATCAAGAAAAATTTTCTATACCTTAGGATTCCATATTCTATAAACTTTGGGAAGGTTGTAAAGCCCATTTCTAAGGAACCATGAACCTATACAATGATGAATTTGTGCTAGATAATACTGATCCATAGGTAGAATAGGATTTTCACTACCTGGATTAGTACCATCCATCACAATCTGGTTTCAACATACATTTCCATATTTGTTATAGCTTCCTTTAAGATATAACACAATAATTAAATTATTATTATACAAATCATCCTCAAATATTACAAAATACAAACTTCTATTATGAGATAAATGTAGTTCTAAACTTGGAAAGAATAAAGCTCAGAAAGATAACTATATAGAGTTTTATCATAAATAAATATCAATTCAAAACTTTGAAATAAAATTATGTCAGACTATAACAATTAATCTAAGAAATTATTCATTATTACCAAATTGGATTTATATCAAGATGTAAGAATTGTTGAATAGTAGAAAAAACAATGAATATAATCATCTAATTAGAAACAAGCTAAAAAAAATCCCAAACTACATGATTATTTCAATAGATACGGAAAGTCTTTGAAAAAGTACAACATTCAGTAATGCTAAAAATCCTACAAAATATAGATATAAAGGGAACTTTTTGATATTATAAAAAATATCAGTACAAAATCAAAAGTAAACAGTAAATGAAATGATGTTTTTATAAGAATATGAGAGTAAGTCAGAACAATTAATACAAAAACTATTTCATAAATACAGACAACATTGAAAGACTTAAGAACTCATAACATTGCAGTGACCAATGAGAATTCCAAAGGGCAAATGAAGAAACATGTTGCCCTTCAACTCAGAGTGACAGATTCAGATAGAGACATGTTTCTTACACATGGAGAATGGAAGAATTTGCTACAAGAGTTCTTTTTTTTTTCCTCAGTGAGTGAAAGGAGGAAGGAGAGAAAAAAAAGATTTTTGTTTATTTAAAAAATATTAAATAAGAACAAATTATGCATAAAATCTATTTTTAAAAGAAGCATGCCAATTCAGAAAAGTCATTTGGATTTGGCAATTAAGGAATTATTGGTGAGTTTATTAATTTCAGCTGAGTGATGAGGTCAGAAATCGAATTGTAAAGGGCTGAGAAGTAGGTGAGAGGAAAGGAAATGAAGGCAACTAGATAAACTTGATTTTTCTAGGACTTTGTGAAAAAAGAATGGGTAAATGGCAATATTTCTAATGAGTATTCATCCCGTCAGTCAATAAACATTTATTAAATGCTTTCTATGAACCAGGAATTGTGATAAGCACTAGGGACAGAAACACAAATAAAAATAATGATACTCTCTGCCTTCAAGGAGCTTGTAATTAAATATGGAAAGATAATACACAAAAAGAAGCTGAAAATTGGAGTGAAAAGAGAAAGGGCATGATGGAGAAGTCAAAAGATTTGACAAAACAGTGTTGCTGGAGGAAAATTATGAAAAGATTCTGCTCAGCTTTCCCTTTAAATAAAGGTCCTGGAGATCATGGCCCAATCCTCTAGTCAGAGGTTCTAGCCAGAAGGGCAGAGAATACTGAGGATATTCAAACAGATTCAAATTGCAGAATAATGAGATTTTTAAATGATGAGCTTCCTGTGGAAGGAAGGCCTCAAAAAGGTATCAAAAATAGTATAGCCTGGGCAGAAGACTGAAGAACTGAGATTTAGAGCTAAAAGGGATCTTAAAGATATTTGTTGGATTATATTGCTATTACAGCTATTATTTTTACTTGTTGGATTAAAAGGCCTCTGAGGTTTCTTCTAGCTCTGAATCTATAATCCTATGACTAAACCTAATGTTATTTCCACTGCATGAGGATGCCTCTCATCTCTGCTTTTATTATCATCCCAACCACTGCTGAGTCAAAAGCCTGTTCTGAGGTAATTTTTCTCTTGCCCAAACCATTGTTTTGCTTTTCAAACTTATTGCCAGTCTTCTCAGAGAAATTTTAATTAATACGAGTAAAAAATATGAAAATCATCTTATATTCCATTGAGACACAGTGTCCAATTAGGAGATGACAATTCAGTTGTAATCTGGTCAGACCACAACTAGAGTACTGTGTGGGGTTCTAAGTTTCACCTCTCAGGAAGTCACAAACTGATGTATAGCCTAAAGAGATGAGTTAAGCTTTATTAGCTTAGTGGAGAACATATCATACAAGTCAAGTTAAATCAAAAAGATCTATTATGTTCTAAAGTGTATATCAAGTATAGGCACTAGGCAGTCAAATGGCACCAGGAGATAGAACCCTGGTCTTGGAGTCAAGAAGATCTGAGTTCAAATTCAGTCAGAGCTAACTATTAAATATTTTACCCTGGCCAAATCACTTAATCCCTATTTCCTCCAATTTCTTTCTCATTTGTAAAATGGGGGTAATATTATGGATTGCTATGAAAATAAAACCTGATATTTATCAGGTACTCTAAAAATCTTAAAGTGCTAGATATTTTATTATTTAATTTAAGATTTTATTTTTCTGCACCTACATGTAAAACAATTTTAACATATGCTTTTAAAACTTTGAGTTTCAGATTCTCTCCCTTCCTCCTTCTTTATCTGTCACTGAGAATGCACATGTGAAGTTAAGCAAAAAATTTCCATAAAAGTCATTATGAAAGAAAACAGATTCCCACCCCCAAAATTTTTTTTTCAAGAAAAATAAAAAAGTATGCTTCAGTTTGTATTCAGACACAATCAGTTGTTTCTCTAGGTGTGTATAGCATTTTTCATTATAAGCCCTTCAGAATTATCTTGAATCATTGTATTTCTGAGAATTAGCAAAGTCATTCACAGCTGATCATCTTACAATAGTGCTGTTATTGTGTCCCCAGTACTTTTCACTTTGGCTGACCTCATGGAAGTCTTTCCAGGTTTTGCTAAGAGCATCCTACTCATCATTTCTTATAATATTCCAATATACATACATATATATATATATATACACAATAGTATTACTTCATAATCACACACCACAATTTATTCCGTCATTCTGCAATTGATGGGCGTCTTCACAATTTCCAATTCTTTTCCCTGAGAAAAGAGTTGATATAAACATTTTTGTATATAGCAGTCTTTTTCCTTTTAAAAAAAATCTCTTTTGGGATACATGCCTGGGTGGTATTGTTAGATCAAAGAGTATATATGGTTTTGTAGCTCTCTGGGCATAATACCAAATTGGTCTATAGAATGGTTGAAATCAATTCATGTTTTACAAACCATGCATTAATATTTCATTTTTTCTACTTTTTCCTCCAATATTTGTCATTTTCCTTTTCTGACCCATTAACCAATCTAATAGATTTGAGGTAGTACCTCAGAATTGTTTTAATTTGCATTTCTCCAATCAATAGTGAGTCAGATTATTTTTATATAATTATAAGTAGCTTGATTATTTCATCTGAAAAATTCATATCTTTTGATCATTTATCAATTGAGGAATGGCTCTTATTTTTTATAAATTTGACTCAGTTCCCTATGCATTTAAGAAATGACTTCATCAGAGAAATGTGCTTCAAAACTCTTTTCACAATTACTTTTGCAAACTGTATTTCCATCCATTTATCTATTCTCTCTTTCTCTTCACCTTGTCTTTCCTTAAAGGTGTTTTCCTTCTGACTATCCCCTCCCCTGATCTGCCCTTTCTTCTATCACCCTCTCCCCTTCTAGTATCTCCTTCTCCTCCCACTTTCCTTCAGGGTAAGGTACATTTCTATCCCTAATTGAACATTATTTTATTCACTCCTTGAGCCAATTCTGATGAGAATAAAGTTTATTTAGTCCCCTTCTTCTCCCCTCTTTCCCTCCACTGTTCTTCTTTCCTTTTTTTATGGCAGATAACTATGCCATTTTACCTCTCCCTTTCTTGTTCTCCCAGTATATTCTTCTCTCACTTATTAATTTTATTTTTAGATATTATCCTTTCATTTTCTCCTCACTCCTATGCCGTCTGTCTTTATATTCTCCTTTTAATTGCCTAATACTGAGAAAGTTCTTATGAGTTACAAGTATCATCCTCCCATATAGGAATATAAACAGGTTAGCCTTATTAAGTGCCTTATGATTTCTCTGTCCTGGTTACCGCTTTGTGCTTCTCCTGTAATTAAAAGTCAAATTTTCTATTCAGCTCTGGTTTTTTCAACATAAATGCTTGTAAGTCCTCTATTTCATTGAATATCCATTTTCCCCCTGAAGGATTATATTCAGTTTAGCAGGATAGGTGATTTTTGGTTGTAATTCTAGCTCCTTTGCTCTTTGGAATATCATATTACAAGCCTTCTGATTCCTTAAGGTAGAGATTGCTAAATGTTGTGTTATTCTGACTATGGCTCTACCATACTTGAATTGTTTCTTTCTGGATGCTGGCAATATTTTCTCCTTATGCTGGGAGTTTTGAATTTGGCTATAATATTCTCAGGAGTTTTCATCTTGGGATCTCTTTTAAGAGTTAACTGATAGATTCTTTGGATTTCTATTTTATCCTCTGATTATAGAATATCAGGATAGTTTTCTTGATAATTTCTTGAAAAGTGATATCTAGGCTCTTTTATTTTGGATCATGGCTTTCAGATAGTCCAATAATTTGAAAATGATCTCTCCTGGATCTAATTTTCAGGTTATCTGCTTTTCCAAGAAGATATTTCACATTGTTTTCCCTTTTTTATTCTTTGGGTTTTCTTTTATTGTTTCTTGATTTCTCGTAGTCAGTAGCTTCCATATGCTCAGTTCTAATTTTTAAGGAATTATTTTTCTCAGTGAACTTTTTTTTTTTTTTTGCTTTTTTGCTGAGGCAATTGGGGTTAAGTGACTTGCCCAGGGTCACACAGCTAGGAAGTGTCTGAAACCAGATTTGAACTCAGGTCCTCCTGACTTCAGGGCTGGTGCTCTAACCACTGTGCCACCTAGCTGCCCCTCTCAGTGAACTTTTGTTCCTCCTTTTCCATATGGCCAATTGTATTTTTAAGGTATTTTTCTCATTAGCTTTTGTACTTCCTTTTCCATCACTCTTGTTTCTCTTTTCAATTTTCCTTGATTTCTCTTACTTGACATTCAAAATCCTTTTTGAGCTTTTCCTTCACCTGAGATCAATAAATATTTTTTTCTTGGAGATTTTGGATTTATTAGTTTTGACTTTGTTATCTTCTGAGGGTATGCTTTGATCTTCCTTGTCACTATGTAGAGTCATAATCTTTTTCTATTGTTTTCTCATTTTCCCAGGCTATTACTTGACTTTTAACTCTTTATTAAAGTAGAGCCCTGTTTCCAGGATGGAAGGGTCTGTGTCCTAAGCTTCAAGGTTTTTATTCAGCAGTTTTCAGAGATCTTTTTAGGGACCTGTAAATTTTCATTTCTTCCAAGGTGGTATGATCCAAGGACAATTGTGTTTCTTACTCTCTTAGCCTGTGCTCTGGTCTATGAGTGACCAATATAATGCCAGAAAAACTGAGGTAAGATAGAGATTAGAGGTTTTTAATATAATATTAATTGAGAGTCTGGGCTAGTCGCCAAATAGGATCCATGTCCAACCCCTAGCCAGTGGATGGGACTCTTGTCTCAAAGCATCCAACCATGAGTGAGGGATTCCAGAGATTCTTACAGGGCTCCAGAGATAAGGAAAATAAAGGCAAAGGGGGGCAGAGCACTTAATGGCAGGAAAGGAACATAAATTCAGTTCTGACAGGGGGTATGGAGGAAGGATCATAAATTCTGATAAGTTGGGAAGAATCTAGGAGACAGCATGTCTGATGCAGAAGATAGGAGGGGGTGCCATCCAGGTATTTGAGATAAGCCATATGGAGTTTTATGACTCTTTGGAATGCCAGTGGCCAAAGCTCCACAGCCCTAATTATCTAATGGTCAGGTAGGAGGGTTTCCATCTGGGAAACTGAGGCAGAAAAATTCAGGGAAACTGAGTCAGGAAAACTGAGGCAAAACACCACAAGCATTTTTTTTTCTGCCTGTGTTCCAGTGGGACTGTAAGTTCTAGTAAGAGGTAAATACTCTTCCTCACCTTGAGATCATGAACCAGGATTGTCCTGACAAAATAACAGAGTCCTGCTCAGTGCTAAGAAAGATATCTCTGTATTCTCTTTCTGACCAGCTGTTTGACCTTCTTAACATCTGTGTGATGAGACCTCCAGAAGCTGGGGTCACTTCTGTTACTGCTGCTACTATTGCTGCTGATTCAGTGGCTTCCAAAGCCTGCTCCTGGTTTGCTGAGGCAGGGGCTGTACTGACTTGACCCAAACTAGACTGCAACTGTACTCCACTCTCACCCTAGTTCACCAGATCTTTCCTGCTGATCTAAGTTGTTTTCAGCTGGAAAATTGTTTCATTCCTTCTTTTTGTGGATTCTGAAGCTCTAAAATTAATTTAGAGTTATTATTTAAAGGTATTTGGAAGAGTTTGGTGGTGAGCTTGGGTGAGTCTCTGACTTTACTCTGCCAACTTGGCTTCACCTTCTCCCTTTCCTTAAAGTGCTAAATAAATGCTAATTATTATTATTTACAAGCAAAAGAAAAACAGCCCCTGCCCTCAAAGAGTTTACATTCTAAAAAGGGAAGAAAACATAAAAAGAACTAAAACAACAACAAGGGATAGTAGGGTATAGGGGCACAGTGGTAGAGTATAGAGAGTGAAAGATGGCTGTCCTTGATCTCTTCCCCAAAATGAAGTATTTATCAGCTGGAAAATGGGCATACAGAGGCAGAGGATGAAGGAAACCAAGTCATGGTGGTAGAGTCCCAAAACTGAAAATGATTTGTTGAAGGAATTGGAGTTATTCATGCTGTAGAAGAGAAGACTTAGTTGGGGTCATGTTTAAAAGTTGTCTTCAAGTATTTGAAGGACTGTCTGGTGGGAGAAAGATTAAGTTTATTTTTTTTTACTCCAGAGAGGAGCCCTGGGGAAAATGGATAAAAGATGTAGAGAGGCAGATTTAGGATCAATATTTGGGGGGAAAAACTTTCTAAAAATTAAAGTAAACCATAAGTGCAATGTGCTGCCTTGCTGCCTAGAGTTTAGGGAAGGCTATTCTATACATACTGGTTATACTAGATATTATATAGAGTTCCTTCAGACATTGAGATTCTGTGATTCTATAACCAGGGTGGGAAGGTATCTTTTCATCAGAACTGCTGTTGACTTACACCTCTATGCTTTCCTTTCTCCTCTTACACTTAAAACAAACAAGCTAATTGCCTGTTTACCCAACAGAGCAGTTTCTGACAAATACACACATTCCCAGCACAGTACTCCATAATACCACTATTATATATTAGCTGTATAATTTATATACTTCCATAAAATTGGACAACATGAATCTAGGAGCTAACTCATTAACAACCTCAAAATTTTATGGGGACATTTTGTTAATCACTTCAGAATTTCTTCTTAAGATATCAAACTAGTCAAAATCAAGGCTACTTTTCTAAACATACTTTCCCATAATTATATGGGAATTCATATTAAAATGTTTATAAAACATATCTTCACAGTGCATCAGTGCCCAAGTGTTGAGTCCGAAACTCAGAACAGAATACCCTTTTCCTTGCCATATACTAATATTTTCTTAACTTACTTTGTCCAGGCAAAATTTTGCATAATAATAAAATGATTCCAGACATTTTTAAGGGAAAACAAACAAACAAACAAACAAAACCCCAAATAGCCCCAATCTTCTGGGTTTCAGTCAGCATTTTATTAAGTTCAAAATATACACATATACATGCATGCATACATACACATGAATGTGTTAAAGAATACTAGCAGATAGGAAAGACAATTAGTAAATAAATTAGGATTTTATTTGCATTTCTAACTTTCTAAAAATGAAAGTTGCAGAATAATTGTAAATCTGAATTACTAGAGAGATTTCTGACCAATGAAATCACAATTCCCTAAGAAAAAGAAAACCTATTTCTTAGTTTAAGTTGGACTCTAGATCTTGAAGTAGGTACTGAAAAATGTTGACTGAACTTGACTGTCACCTACAATATGCAAACTTGTTTCCTTTATTAATGGTGATTAATGGCCTGTAATCAAGGAACAATCTGTTACACAAACAAACAATTAGCTCATTTGCTTGATGTGTAAACAGAGGATAATTCAAAATTTTCTAATTCTTCCCTTACAATATTCTCTTAATGGCATACACATTTATCAAATCGCCTGTGGAACTTTTAAAATAAAGCTGCTTTATATATTTTTTTATTCACTTATATTTTCTAGGTCTGAGTAGACCAACATATCTAAAGTAAAGAACTACTGACCTTCATTTTTGAGCAAGAAACAATTGTCTTCCCTTCATTTACTAAACTATCTTTTTTACTACCTTAATCTAGAGAGATAAAATGGAAACTGTTTGTTTGTTTGGGGGAGGAGGATGGCAAAGATGACTGATGTTGAGAAGGCAACAATGATGCAGATTATAGTGTCCTATCATTGCTAATTCCTACACTAAGTTTACTCTCATGTTTTCTTCTAACTGCTGAATTAAGATCATGAGCAGTCTTGGCAGCAATAAACTCAAACTACAATTCTGTTTAGTCTCCAGTATAGCTGGAGATCATTATATTTTTTTTTCTGATCGAATCTACAAGAATAATAGCAGAAACAACTGCACTGTGAATTTTGCCTCAGATATCCTAGTCAACCAAATATAAAACTGGCATATGGCACAGGAACATACTACAGATGGCTCAACAGCAGCAATGCACATCTGGCACATGGTTGTTTGATTCTGTATTTGCCAACTAACCAGATGACTCTTTTTGGAGGGAAGCCCAATAAGAGAAATGAACTAATCTTCCCTCACAAGCTTTATACTTTAGCCACTCCTCTCACCCGCATCCATCTGCCCTGTTTCATTCTTGGAATCCCCTACCATTCTTTGCAGCAAAATCAGAGTATTTTGGTTCTGTTAGATGGTAAATAGTACCCAGTGCCTCTGATTTAACAGCCACTGTGACTGTTCTGAATATTTGATAGTAGCTCATTTGATATACTGTAAAGAAGGAAGACCGTTTTGTTGCAGCTTTTCTAGCATCGTTAGAATATGCTGGTGGGCATTACAAGAGCAACTTTTTTTTTTCAAAAACATTTTCAACTACCTATTACCCTCTTTATTCCAAGCTCAGATCTCGGCAAAATCACCCCCTAAAGTAAGATGGAAGGAAATTATTGTCTGGATCTGTTTTCAAACCAATTTTTCTTCTATTTAAATGCTTCAAAAATATTCTAGAAAGAGAAGAGCAGACTTCCTTTAAGAATGAGCAGCTTTTGATGCTGAGTGAAATCAGCAGAACCAGGAGAACATTATACACAGCAACAAGACTATACAATGATCAATTTTGATGGACATGGTTCTCTTCAACAATGATGTGATTCAAACCAGTTCCTATTGTTCAGCGATGAAGATAGTCATATACATCCAGAGAGAGGCCTGTGGGAACTGAGTGTGAACCACAACACAGCATTTTAACGCTTTCTGTGAATATTTACATGCATTTTGTTTTCCTTCTTAAGTTGTTTTTTCTTCTTCTCTTTCTAGATCTGATGTTTCTTGTGCAGTAAGATAACTGTATAGATATGTATACATGTATTGTATTTGTCATATAATTTATCCTTTTTAGCATGTATTAGATTACCTGTCATCTAGGGGTGGGGAGTGGGGGGAAGGGGGGGGGAAAGCTTGGGAAAAAAAAAAGTTTTTGCAAAGGTCAATGTAGAAAAATCACTCATATGTTTTAAAAAAAAAATAAGAATGAGCAGTTTATATCACAGATCAATGTCAACTACCAGGTTACAAAATGTTTAAGAATCTAAAACTCTTTCATAGAGAATGCAATTGTATATTAGTTTTAAGCTATCTGATGGGAAGGAGAACTAGAGAAATTTAGATACTGGTCTTCATTGATTTAAAAAAATGCCATTACTCAGTTTTCACATGTACCAGTGGTTTCATTCTGTGACTTGATTTCTTTTTCTTCATGTTAGTTCATAAAAAAGTGGGATCAAGATAATTGAAAGGACTAGTGAACTTTCTCTAGAAAATTTAATAAAAAGATCCCAAAAGTACATTCTTTTAGAGAAATTAAATAATGAATGGAAGTTTTTTTTACAAGACTTTTGATGCCAAATAACCTTGAAGCTCCTGTCAGACATTTATGATTTCTGATTTAAATCATTTAAAAAGATTCAATGTATCCTAGGAAGTTTTTCTCTACTAATGACTGGATAAATGCAGGGTTAGATAAGCACTGACTGATAAGTTTGTTATGGGAAAACCAAGTTCATATGATAGACAACTGCTGCCAAATCATATTGTCAGCAATGCAGAAGTTTTAAGGGCTAAAATTAAGGTTTTATTACTATTAAGGACAGATTTGGGATTCAGGAAAATAATCCTGGACCTTGACTTGGGCCCTAAAAGGTATCTTTGTAGAGGAAATTGCAGTTAAAGGAAAGAGAAACAATTTTTTTCAACATATTACAATCAATAAGGCCATAAAGATCAAACAAATTTAGACAGAATCATAATCTCATGCATTCCCTAAGGAAACAGACTCAGTTAAACATTTTTATAGTTAAATTAAGTCAGGTTACAGGTTAAGCTACAGTAAAAGTGTTTTTAATGGGGTGATTTAGAAGATAGATTTACATGCCTCAAAGATAACTATTGGCACTCTTCCATAAATAGAGTTAGTAAATTCCTTGGGATGGCTTAAAAAATTTGTAGTTAATATATTTCCCTCTTCTTCTCTTTTGGTCTTCCCTTATTACTATTATTCTATGAGTCAGATTTTAGGCAAGGTAGAGTAGTATTAACAGGAAACAGGTTTCAGGAGTCAGTCAAATATTCAGGAAAAGTAGCCTTGAGCTCCAAATAATAAAATCCAATAAAGGGAAATAAAAAAAAATTCCATAACAGATTCAAAGTTAGTGTCAGAATCCAAAGTGGAGTTGCAATAGGAGAGTCCAAAGTTGCTAAACATTGAATCAGCAGTTCATGGAAACTCATAGAATTGGTTAAAAGTTGTCAAATCTGAACAAAAAAAGCCAAAGATTGTATAGTTTTAAAATTAAACAAATTGGTGATACAGTAATATGAGTCCAAAGGACAATAATCCCATAGTATTAATTAATACATACAGGAAAACATTGGATGAGTGAGAGTTGTATTAGCCAAAAGAAATTATAAAAATAGAATATTTGGTGGCTGTTTTGGAAAATAGTAATTGTTTGTCATTGTAGATTGTCATTTGGAAACTGGATTTCAGTGATGATCAAAAGAATATTCTGTTTAGGTATCATCTGGAATAGATGGTCCCTAAGCCCTCTTCAGGTCCTGAGACTATATGAAAAGAATCTAACAGTGGCCAAAAGCCAGTGTGTCCAACTGAGCAGGGCAAAGGAGTTTATTCCAGAAGAAGCACTGGCAGAAACAATCAGTAGACATCTAGGCCTGCCATCAGCATTGCAACAAAAGGTATTGACAACATGAAGCATAGAATCTAGTCATTGGAAAACTTGAGACATTAAGGAGGAAATTTACGCACTGGAAAGGCCAGAACTCAGTTATGGAGTAAGTAGTTGACTAGTAGAAATAATGGTTAACATTTATCTCTCATCTTAAGTTTTATAAAGCACTTTTCATGTTATCTCATTTAATCTTTATAAGAGCTTTTATGTTGGTACTTCTCAGATATGTCAGTGAAAAAAAAAGTGAGGTTCAAAGATGTTAAGTGATTTGTCTGTGGTTCTCCAAAAGTTAGTATCAAGAGGCAGACTTGAAACTCAAATTTCTCCTATATCCTTCTAAACCAAGTTGGCAACAAATCATTTCATAGAGGAAATTCGGTAAAAAAGCATGAGACTGTGAACTTCTCCAATGTGTTGCTTTTTTAAAAGAAGTATACATGCATATACATGTATAGACATAAATATAGATATATACACAAACACTGAAACAGATACAGACACAGGCATAGATATAAGTTTAATTATAGATACATACAGAAATGTAGATAGATATAAGAGGACATAAACATTGTCATGGACATCAACATAGATTTAGGATGCCCTAAAAGTCTTGTTATAGTTTTAAACTTTTATTAGCTTAATCAGCAATATGACTTTTGGAATACTCCACATATTAAATTTAAGGCAGTAACAAAACTCTCTTGTTTGTTTGTGTCCCTTTCCTCATTTTTTCTTCTTCTGTGCATTTTAAAAATGTTTTACTGCTGTTCTTTTTTGGTTATATAATAGAGTTAATCACCAGCACCCCTACTGCCACAACCACCCCTACCACCACTACTACCCAACACCTCCAGCTAGAGCACATCTCATTGGATCATGCAAGAAATTGAACTGGGCTCCCCTGAGTTATTTCTAGTAGACTATATGGACTTTGGCTCAGAACTAAGATTTGGCAGTTTGGGGTGATGCAGAAATTCCTTGGTCCTAATTATGGTATGAAGTGGAAGATCATTCTCAAAAAGCATTAGCCACTGAGCCTTAAGAGCCACCGATTCAGTAGACTTTAAAAGGAAATATAACTTATGCTCTTACTCTATTCCCCCCTTCTCTGGAATGTATAGTGGTGATGCTTCTCAAATGGAACTTCCTATGGTTTCTCCTCATTTCCACCATACCAGCACCATCTTTTCACTCATGGTAGCAAGAATGCATTGCTTAGGTAAGCCTGAGCATAGACCTTACATCCTTGGCTGCTTCTTACATTTTATGGTTTTTTTTTTCCTGGACATAGGTGACCTAAGAGCAATCGTGAGATACACGCCTTGGATGTGACCTTGTAATTTCAACAAGTTAAGACTTCCTAGATGCCTCGGTTGGAGTTGACTAGCAATAGGAACAGTTTCAGCAAATATAATCTTCTTGAAGAATATTCACAGAGCCATGAGTCCAAGATCTAACCCAACTTGTTAGAAATTTGAACTTTGAGGGAGTTGTGCAGACAGCACAAAACAACAATAAAGACTAAATGCCAAATCAATAGCTCTATTGGCTCATGTTGTAAGAACCAATCTCTTATGAGAGTTGTAATAAAGGTATAACAATATAAATTAACTATATAGGTTACTTTAAATTTTTTAAAATATCTGCTTATGACATATTTCAGCATTGGTTTTCTATGGACAAAATAAATAATTGTTTTATATCTACATCTACATTGCACATACCTGTAACTTCATTGTGCATTAATTACTTTTTTGATTTCTTTGGGAAGAGATCCTAGACATGAGCCAAATCTAAATTTCAAATGATTTAGGGTTCTGTAAGATCATAAAGAGCTCTAGGAATAGGTTAGGGACTAGATCTGTGATTTCATTCATTCAGAGTGACATCTCCTCTGAAACTTACAGTCTTAGGGAGTTATCTACAGCTTGGGAAGGAAAACAACTTGACAAAAAAGTGGAGGAGAGGTTTGAATACAGTTTTTTTTTTTAGTTCTGAGGCTTGCTCTTATTCCGCTTCATCACAGCTGCTGACCAGAACCCACAAGCAATGAGAAAAGGATTCTAACCCTTCACTTTAGAGGCTATTCTTCTTACAAGGCTGCACCAGATCTTAGAATGACTCAAGTACTGAGATCCCTCAGTGGAAAAAAAAAGCCACCAAATACCTGAGACAAGATGATCTGTTTGTATATATATATATCTATCATCACACAATAATTTAGTTCTACTTTCCCAAGTAAAAGCCTTGCCTTGTAACAATTATTTATAGTTCAGCAAAGCAACAACAACAAAAAAAACCCCAAACCATTGTTTATATCAGAATGCACAGCTCATGCTGCATTTTTAAAATATTAGAACTCTGATCAAAACAGCCAACAAAATTTCAGAGAATTGATGATGAAAATTATTTACAATTTTTGGTGCTTTATACTAAGCCATGGCAAATCCCTTAACCTATTAGTACACTAAATCACTGGAGTCAAACTCAACTATAACTCTTTGGGCTACATGTTGACGATGTTTTAGAATATAATGTTATGAAGTGGAAGCAGCTGAGTTGTCCCAACATTCCCTCCAAACAACTTTAAAATTATGCCCCATGTCAAATTTAGGAGATCAGAAGGAAATATCTATGATACTGGAGTGAGGATTGACCCACACTCCATATGGCAGCTGGAGACCCTAGAGGTGGCAGCAGCTTTCAGAGCTCTGAAATCAGAGATGGCAAAACAATTCATTAAAAACAGACTGCAAGAGATCCATGTACTGGTACTGGTTATAGAACAGGGAGCTAGCAACTTTTCAGTCTTTGCAGATGATATACTTAGAGAACCTTAGAGAATCAACTAAAAAACCATTCTAAACAACAACATTAGCAAAATTGCAAGATACAAATAAACTCAACATTATTATATATTACCAGCAAAATCCAACAAGAAGAGATAGAGAAATTCCATTTAAAATAACTGCAGATACTATAAAATATTTGGGAGTCTACCAGCCAAAACAAAAGCAGGGACTATGTGAACACAATTACAAGATACATTTCATGCAAATAAAGACAGATCTAAACACTTGGAGTTCATGGATGAGTCAAGCCACTATAATAAAAGTAACAATTCTATTAATTTACTTATTCAGTGTTATGTCAATCAAACCATATGATGTCAGGATCTAATCTTAAAAGGCTGAGCAAGCATTATCACAGAAGAGAAATAGGTTCTATGGAAACTTAAAGGACTTGTCAAGGCACACTGGTAAATGACAGAATTCAACAAGTCAAGAAGCATTTAAGTATCTATTATGTGCCAAGAATTGTTTATAATGCTGGAGATACAAAGAAATTAGGAAGAAAGAAGAAAGAAAAGAGGGAGAGAAAATAAAGGGAAAAAAATGATTGATAATAGAATCCAAATTTTCATGATCCTCATTCTTACCACCCTAGCTAATGAACATTTCCACATGCATGAGAACAGATATATTTCAGAATATTCTAAATTTTAACCATTTATTCTTTTTGTGCTCTTTTCTATATAGTATACAAAGGAATAGATCCAGTGAACAAATAAAGCCTTGCCATAGCTGCCTAAAGCAGATGTGTAACCTACTAGTGATGGGAATTTTCCCAACTTAAGGTAATTAATACCAAAATCAGGGTTCTTTCTTAGGCCTAGTTACAAAGACTCAAATATAAGTATTCATTTGTATCTCCTTCTAGAATGATTTTGAAAATCTACTTTTGAGTAGTTATTAATAGCAATTAATTTATATATTGAAATGGACAGATCCAACCCTTCCCCTCTTTAGGTCAAGGAGCCTAGGAATTCCTTAATGGTATTTGCTCAGTAAGGGTCCCAGGAATGTTTACCTCATAAGGAGCCTAGGAATTTCCTGATAGTATTTACCCAATCAGGGTCCAAGGATTGTTTACCTCACACAATGAGAGAAATGGGTTTAATCCACAGTATGTTTGCCCAAACTTAGTAAGAGAAGTATTCTATTCCACAAAGGTAGTTTGCTCTGATCCAGGTGTATTGACCCAGATGATACATCAGTATTTTACAATGTATACCTCAAATCCTGTTACTTCTTTATTATATTAGTAAGAAATCAATGTTTAACTGCAAATTTATGGGGGGAGAAGTGGTCAGTGCTCTTAAAAAACTTGTGGCTACCAGGCTCAGCACTGAATCCTTCTAGCTCGTCTGGGGGTTCAGTCGCCAGGCCCGGCAAATAAACACTCTCTAAAATTTCAATTACTCGTGACTGTCCATTGATTTTTCACCGTGGATATCTCACTATGACACTATAAGGCATAGAATAGGTCAGTTCACATATTATTAAACCCATTTTATAAGTGAGAAAAAATGAGATTCTGAGAAGTTTAGTGACTTGACCAAAGAACTAGGAAGTGAATGAGCCATGATTGTAACCTAAATTTTCTGGTTATAAGCTTAGTATTTTAGCTACTAGGATCAGAATACTTTAGTGTGATATATGGAGACACTAACCCAAACTGAATCTCAAAAAGTACACAGATACAATATAAAGGCATAAGCTCACACACATATGAATCTCTCCATTCTTCTATCTAGATTGTTCTCTATCTCAACACAATTCCAAGTGTACTATTCCATTCAGTCTTTTGAATGACATATTCATTCCTATGTGAAAAGTACTATCTATAAGTTCTCCTACCACATCTCAATTCTACCTGGTGTCAAGCTCATCTGAATGAATCTGACCTTTTCCCCATTCCTAGACCCATGAATTGCCTGAGCTGGCCAGAAATTACCATTCCCTGCCTCTGATCATTTTTGTAAATGTTCCAAATTCTCCCCTCCAGAGACTCCCAAGCTTTCTCCATGGATTTTTGCCTCTAATACAAAACAATTTACCTTATGGAACTGTAAGATGCCTACTCCTAAAACTTCCCACCTTTTGATTGACCATTCCCTCCATCACTTGTAGTCTGGCCATTCCTTCTGCCTAACTTTTCCCACCTGCATCTTGGCCATTTCCCTGACTTAATAACTTATATAAACCCTGTTTCCAACCCCTTCCTTGGATATCCCAATACTTGCCATGTGGAACCTTGAGCTATAAATTACTTGCCCTTATTAAAGACTTTAATTTGGCTATATTGGATGTTTTCTTTTTAATTCAGTTTGACACTGGCTGGGAATGCTTTCCACTCTTCAATAACAATATAACAAGGATGACAAGTTCTCTTGTTGTTGGCCTGAATGAATGTCAAGGAATAAAAACTAATTCTTTCCCTTTTGCTCCTTTTAGAGCTTGCTGACCACATGGGATAATAAACATGTCTGGATGGGGTCATAAATTCTA
Source organism: Myrmecobius fasciatus (assembly GCA_023553655.1). Taxonomy (NCBI): domain Eukaryota; kingdom Metazoa; phylum Chordata; class Mammalia; order Dasyuromorphia; family Myrmecobiidae; genus Myrmecobius; species Myrmecobius fasciatus. Next base: position 370,386 of record JAJPUD010000200.1, on the reverse strand, counting down.
GCTAATTCGATGTTCCTTCCCCATTTTACAAATGAGAAAACTGAGGCTCAGAGTAGTTAAGTGACTTGCCTAAAATCTTACATAAATATTTGAAATGGTATTTGAACCTCGTTCTTCCTGACTTCAACTCAATATTATGTCCACTATGTGTATCTTTGACTCTCAAATAATTTAGCTTTCTTTTTTGGAAATGTATTCACAAATATGAATATTTAAAAATGAAATAATGCTTTCTCCTTTGCTTTCTAAGGAATGGCCAGTCTCTTTTTCTGTTTTATTGATCTCAATTTCATTGCCTAGACCACTGCTGCCAAAATGATGCAGTTGAAAAGTCATTTTCTTTTTCTTACATCTTCCAAAGCTCTGAGTTTTTTAGCTTGGTTCATATTGCTTTCTTCCCTCCTGCAGTCACTATATACATACATTCACTTAAACTGTGTCTTCAATATATAAAAACTAGAGAAGAAAAACACCATTACTGCCTTGGTTAATACAAAAGGGAATGTGACCTTTGATCTAGCAGTACATTACTAGGTCTGTATCCCAAGGAAATCATAAAGGAGAGAAAAGGATCTACATGTGCAAAAATATTTGTGGCAGCTCTTTTTGTGGTGGCAAGGGATTGGAAATTGAATGAATACCCATCAATTGGGGAATGGCTGAATAAGTTATGGTATATAAATATGATAGAATATTATTATTCTGTAAGAAATGATGAGTATCCTGGTTTCAGAAAAGCTGGAAAAGACTTATATGAACTGATCTTGAGTGAAGTGAGAGCATAGTAATACATTTTACACGATAATAGCAAGAATGTACAATGATCAACTATGAAAGAAAGACTTGGTTCTTCTCAGTCATCTCAGCAAGCCCAATAGACTTTGGATAGAAAATAACATCTGCATCCAGTAAAAGAACTAAGGAGACTGAATGTAAATCAACACATGTTATGTTCACTTCTTTTTTCTGTTTTTTTTTCTCTCTCCCGTAGTTTTTTCCCTTTTACTCTGATTTTTGTCTCCTGACATGATTCATAAAGTAATGTGTATTAAAAATAAATTTTAAAAATAAAATGAAAAATGAAAAAATGAAAGGAAATCTGATCCTGTACATGAACTAGAGTATCAATGGCAATCTTTACACTTTCAATAGGCAAAAATGGTGGACTATCTCTTCAGAAATTCTGACTGTGTCACCATGCTGCTTATGCTCTGGTATCAACTCCCTTTCTCCACAACTTTGGACTCTCCCCTGGTCTCCAACCTTTGAGATTTCATCCAATCTTTCCAGTAACTAGGCCTCTAAGGATTTCCAGGTCATCTCTATGCCATAAACCACTCTCTTCTAGTTCTTCTTTTGTATATTGTCTTCTATAAATAGAATATAAGTTCCTTGAGGGAAGGGGCTATCTTTAATTCTTGCTTTGTATTCCTAGTGTTTAACATAGCACTTAGCACATCATACATGCATAATTTCTTTTTCTCTTTCTTTCTTTTTATCTGTCATCAATTTATCTCTCTATTTCTATCTATTTGTATTTCTGTATCTATGTATCTATCTACTTACCTACCTACCTTTTGATATGTGGCTTCAAAGGGTATAAAACAGTAAATACCTTCCTTTTTTTTCCTTTAGCACTAAAGAAGAAGCTAAATGGCTCCAAAAGATTTCTTCTCCTTATGTAACACCACCATCACTTCCACCACTATTGTAAACTCCTCTGGAGTTCAGGAACAAAGCAAATCTATCCCCATAGAGCTAGTGATAAGATGAGCATCTTTTCTTACTTATAGGGATTTGCAGTGGTTTTTCACTGTCATCACACCCACCTATGCTATTGGAGTAAGTACAGGAGTAAGTCCTAGAGCTTCTTGAATAATCCAAATTTCCCCCATCTGAATCCCCAGCCAAATCTCAATTTATGTGACTTATCAAAGATCACATAAAAAAGTGATAGACTTGGAACTTGAACTCATGTCTTCAGACTCTAGAGTTTTGTTTTTTTACTATGAAAATCTTTCCCTTACTTTCCATATATTATATCTCATTTAATCCTCACAACAATCCTTTGAGGTAGTTACTATAATAGTTGTTAATCCCCATTTCACAGATGATGAAATAAAACTCAGAGAAATTTTAAAATTTACTTATAGTCACATTTAATAAGTGTGAGAAGTAGGTTTGAAATTAGTTTTTTTTCCTCATGAAAGGGGCAATGAGAACAAGAAAAAAACTGTATGAACTATGGCCTTCCTGGAAAAGTGCTGGTAAACCATTTTTCCTAGATAAAGCAGCAAATGACATGACAAAAACAATATGTTAGGGCATCATGAATTGACTTCAAGCCTTCATCCTTCAGTGACTATTGCCCCTTGGGAAATGAGGATTCCCTAAATTCTCTGGTAGATTAGTTTGACCCTGTCTTGCTGCTAACCAAGTAAACCATATACTCTTTAATGTTCTATTGGTTTTATCCCTCTTATACAAAATAGAGATTTCACTGTTCACTTGGAAACTTGACAAACATAACAACAGAGGGGATAGTAAATATTTTAAAAACAGAGACACTAGCATACTATAGGTAGATTTGTGAACTAATTCATACTAAATAATTAAGTAAGATATCCATATGCTTTGCTAGAATTATGTTAGATGTACACAAATTAGGGAAAGACTAAATATCTTACTGTATATGAATGCAATAAATATTATTCTGTTGTGAGATTTAATTAATATAAAAATTTTAGAGAAGTTTTGGAAGACTGTTACAAAGTGAAATAAGCAGGATTAAGAAAACAAATACATGACTACTACAATATATATGAAAACAGCAACATAACAATTGAAACTAAATGCTATGTATTCTAAATGACCAAGCTTGGCCTCAAAGGATAGGCATAAAACAGCACACACTACCATTGCTCCCTCCTTCCATGGGTGGAGGACTATGGGTGTGCAACACTGCATAGAATGTCAGAGTTTATCGATGTTTAGTTGGTTTGGATACATTTTTCTCTTCTTTTTCTTTTTTTGTTACACTGGATAGTTGCATTGGAGAGACAGAAAATACATTGAATAAGTAATGTAAAAACAAAAGGCATAAAATTTCATTTTTTGAAAAATTATAATAGTTTAGATTGGCCCCAAAAATAAAGATATGAGAAAGTACCTCCTCCTTACTTTTTTTTGCAAAAATGATAGATTTGTTTCTTTATTTTAAATTATTGTAAAAGGGGTGAAGGAAAGGGAGGATAGATGTGTGATGTTAAAAACAAAAGATATCAAAAACTAATTTTTCAAAAATTTGGAGGAAGGAAAGGGAGGACAGATTGTGATGTTAAAAACAAAAGATATCAAAAACTATTTTTTCAAAAATCTTATCCCTCCAATAATAATTCAGATATGCTTATTTCACCTAATCTGTGGCTTCAAACCAGGATCATTCAGTTCATTCTGTAGTATTTTCACATGCCTTTTTTCTGCCTATATATTTTTTAAATAAATGACTGAGAGAATATTATGGTGCTATTGAGATAAATGCTAGCTAAGGAGAAATCAGAATGGCAAAGAAAAATTACAGTGCTTAGAGTTTTGTGAGGAGAGGTCTTCAAAGTAATTTCCACAAACATCCTTGAGAACTGCTGCCTCTACATCCTCAAATATTGAAGTCAATGTGAATGTTCTAAGGACAGCAGATCTTAATGAGTTACAACAAATGTGCAAACCTCAAGTGTAAGAAGGTCTAGGGTCATGGCTCAGGAGCTAATTCCATGCTCAGGCCACACATCAAATTTGAGGAACTTTAATTGGAGTTAGGAAAGACAAACAGCTCCAGAACCTGGCTGTGAGTTGGTAATTTATGATGCACCCAAGAAATAAAGGGATTCTTACCCCTGGGCAATGCAAAGGGCCAAATTTATGGCCATCAATTACTTTTGCCTGACAGCCAGGTCAGTCACTGGCCCTCAATGATTCATGTGCATTGGGAGAAAGGAGCAATAGCAAGTAAATAAACAGAGCTTCCATGGCTGCAGAAAGGATCTTGGAATGAAGGCAGGATAGTTAGGGTCTTTCTAAAATTCCTTCCCAATCTCCAACATTGGCTGTTGGGAAAAATCATTTCCTCTGTGAATTGGAAGAGCGACTTTCCAAAATTCTGTTTCTAAGGAGACATATTGAATTTGATTCTCTTCTTTGAATGGGGGCAGGGAATGGAAGAGAAATTTTAAGTTATATTGACCTTCTGGGTATTATAAGGAGGTTACACTATCTTTCTTTCTTTTTCCTAAATAAGACTATACCTAAGAGGAGGGGAATAGTCCACTTGCCAGAGGCAGTATAGTCTAATTAAAATTTCACTAGACTCAGAATCAAATCTAAAGTCAAAGGAGCACTATTGACTATTCCTGGAAACTTAGTCAATGCAAGATTACATCAGCTTGTTTTTGGCTACTATATTACACTTCTGACTCACATGGAGTTTGCAGTCCTCTAAAACCTAAAAGTTTTTTTTTTTTAACAAACTGTTGTCTGATCATATATAGCTCCCTCTTTACTTGTGAAATTGTTTTTTGAATCCAAGTATAAGATATTTATCCTTATGGAACCTCATTTTATTAGATTTAGCCCCCACTATTCTAGCCTCCAAGCTCTATAATATATCTAAGATCTGATATAATAGCACTTAGTACAGAACTAATTGATTGTCAAGATCTTTTGGGGTTTTGACTTGTTCAATATACTATTTCTCCCAGATTTTATCATCTGCATAGTTCACAAGCATATCATCCATGACTTCATCCAAGCTATTAATTAAAAATAGCAAACAACACAAACATAGATCTCTGAAATACTCCACTAGAGACCTCCTTCTGCCAAATTCATATTGAGTTAGATCATCAGAGCCTTTTTTTTTTTGAGGAAATTTAGTGTTAAGTGACTTGCTTAGGGTCACACAACTAGTGTTTTCCTGACTTGAGGGCCAGTACTCTATCCTCTGCATCACTTAACTGACCCTCCATTCAATCATCAAGCTTGATGAAATCATCAACCAGTGATACTGGGGAGAAAAGAGAGGAAAGAGATTTATTCATTCAATGGAATGTGATCTTTTAAGGACAAGGATTATTTCATTTTATCTTTGCATCTCTTGGATCTACCACAGGGTCTTGCACATGTAAAGTGATTTATAAATGTTTGTTGAATTAAGCTGAATGAAAAGAGTTAGAAATCCAAAACCCTAGGCATGATCCATGATGGGGAAATAGAATAGGTTAACCAGCAGTAATGGTAGAAAAGTGGATATCTGAAAAGATCACTATCTTTTACAATATGGGGTCATATCAATAGATTCCAGAGCTGCTGAGACAACTAAAAGATTTTCCTTATCATCTTGTGCCTGTCTCAATTTCCCTCAATTGCTGTCTCAGTCTCCCTCAGTTGCTCTCAGTCTCCCTCAGTTGCTGTCTCAGTCTCCCTCAGTTGCAGTATCAGTCTCCCTCAGCTGCAGTATCAGTCTCCCTTAATTGCTCTGTCCCAGAATAGAAATCCCCACTTCCTGACCTTCAGAAATAATTGGACTCACATTCCAAAGTAATCATGAAACCTCCAGATGGTCAGCCTCGACATACCTCTTATCTAAAGGACCCAGACTTACTCAGCTTCTCCAGCAGCCCCCACCCCATTATCTGTAGTCTTCCTTGCCAAGACATCCCTTACTCCCTACCTGTCAGAACTGAATTTATGGTTTCCTTGGACACCAGATGTGCTCAGCTGTTCGTTCCCATGAGTTCTTTGTTTCCCCTGGGCTAGGAAGATTATAAAACTAGTGTTCTCCAGCAATGAAGTACTGTGTGCTTTGTACTCAGTTGGCTGACTGTATGTCAGTCTCAGGCCTGGACTGCGTGCTTTGAGACATGAGTCCCACCAGTCCTGATCCATAGCTATGGATTCTGAACTCTCAATTAACATCAATAAAGCATTACCTAATTTCCACTGTGTGATACTGCCTCAGTTTCTCCCTGAGCATTACAATCAAATACACTAGTCAGAGAAAAAGAACTGAGCTAACACCAAACAACCTAACTCTAGGGACAGGTTCAAAAGTAGGAGATGAGTCATATAGGAAAAGGGAAATTAAAGAACTAGATGCAAGCAGTTCCCTATGAGACTACATGGAAAACTAGGTTTGACTGGCAAAACTTGCATAATTTGTAATTTTCCTCTTTGGTTATCACAGTAAAACACAGTAAAACAGAATGGATTCTCACACTACATTTTTCCTTTTTTTCTTTTCTTTTTAAATAGTATTTTATTTTCCCAAATACATGTAAAGAAAATTTTCAATATTCATTTTTGTAAAATTTATGTTCCAAATTTTTTCTCCCTTATTCCTTTACCTCCCTCCTTCCCCAAGACAGCAAATAATCTGAAATAGGCTAAATATGTACAATTCTTTTAAACACATTTCCATATTTGTCATGTAACACACTGCATTTTTTCCTTGTAATGCTTAGTAGTAAATATTCTATAATGCCTAAAATAAGGGTGGCAGATTGTTTTAAGAACCAAGGAAGTAGAAAATGTTGCATCCTCCTCTTCTACAAGCTAATTTAATACTTGACATTCCTTATACAGGAAAGTTTATCTCCTGACTCCTGACATTTAAACTGGCTGGCTCTGATTATTAGAATGTTTTCCTTCATTATTTTTTCCTCTTAGAGTCTTTAACTTCTTTCAAGAGTCACCTAAAATGTTCCATTCTATAGGGTAAAGGTCTTTACCAGTCCTAATTTTTCTAAATATTATTGCCTTCTTTTCAAAAGCTACCTTTTTTTTTACTCTGAATGTATATTAAATATCCTCAGTTATTCATATATTGTCCCTTCCATCAAAGTGTAAGCTTCTTATGGATATGACCTGCTTTTTCTTTATTTTTTTTATCTCTCTATCATGACACATTACAGTCACTGGAAATTTGGAAAGGAAAGATTTCTCCACCAGAATCCTTGGTAGTATAAAATAGGTCAAAATTAGAAATGGATATGATTAGGTAATTGAATGTATTATTAAAGAAGATGCATTACTACTTTATACATCACTACTGCACAACTAGAACAATGAAGCCTTTTCATGTGACCTAAAGTTAAAACTTCCTATATGCATTAACTTCTCCCATTCATATATGGGACAATCTTTTAGCAACTTTCTTTCTGTTCTATTTGCATCTTCAAAACTTAGTAGAGTGGTTTGCACATAATTAATACTTAATAAAACTTTTTCATTGATTCAAGATACCTAGTAAACACACATAGTAATTTTACATAATATTTTTCCATAGTAAATACTTAATACATCTTTACTAATTAATTGGGTTGGATATAAAGGGGATCCTCTCCTGAGTTAGGTTCTGGTGACGGTTAACAACTTAAAGGAGCACTTGTGAGTCAATTCCAAGACTATATAACAGAAAAGAATATCATCATGGGAATGGCAACTGAGTATGGCAATGTATCTTGGTTCATGGCACTATGCCAAACTAGGTCAAACTGTCTTCTGATTTTCTACAAGATAAATATTTCCTTCTCCCTTCAAATTCCACCATCCATCTCTTGCTCTTTGACTCCTTCCCTTTCCATAAACTCTGTCTTCCATTCTCTTTTCCTAATTCCTGTTCTGCTAATAATGGTCATCAGTTCCTTTAATTTCTCCATCCTTTCTTTCCTTTACTCTTAGTTTTATTACTATATATTAAATTCCCCACATCCAGTGATGAGTAAAAAACAAAATTATTTAATTTTATCTTCCACACATATGTGCCAAAAGATAATTTAAATATATGCATATATATACATATATACACACATATATATCTTAATTTCCCTTCTTAAATTTGGAAATGAGTTATATGTATCTATGTTCTTTTAATCACTTTTTGTATGCATACTAACATTAAGATTCACTGCTATGGAATAAAATCTTGGGAAAAGAAAACAGAATTTCTATTTCATAAACTTTTGTATATTTCTGGCAGAAGTCTATACACCAACTAGGCACATAACTGGATGCTTAACAAATGTTAGTAATGAAGATGATCTGAGGTGAACGCACTAAGCAAAATGTTATCTCTATGCTCTATGATATCCCTTCATGCCAGGACACAATATTATGGTTATAGAAGATCCAAAGAATAAAAGAACAAGAATCCAGACTATCAGAGAAGTCATGGAAGTTGATGGTGAGAAAGTAAAGAAGAGGAGAACATAGGGACAGACAAAGAGCGTCCCCTTAATTGGTTAAACATCAGTCTTGATTTAAAGAAGATTTAAAAAAAAGAAAACAGCATAGTTTAGCTTAATTCATCCCATAAAACATCAATCATTTTTGTGACAATGAAGGAAGGCTTGGAGCACAGAGAATAAGAAAATTATCTTTGCTTTGTGAAACAATGATGTTATTTGCCCCAGGTGGAGCCCACTACTCTCATTTTTGGATTTTTAATCCTATCTGAGATTTTATTAGCAAAAGACACAGCCAATGAAAAAATGCAGGTCAGTGTCTTCTCTGCCATTAACTGAGTTTTCTAGAGGAGTTGAGAAATTAAGTGATTTGTTGAGTCCCATTGACCCTAGATGTCACACATGAGATTTTAACCAGAGTTCTTCTGTCTCTAATATCATTTGATTATCCACTATATCCTGGTGCCTCCTAAACTTAAAATAGTCAGTTATGGACAAATATGAGTAAAGGCAAGAAGATTGGGTAGAAATTAAGAACTCTAAGAGTTCTATCCTCCCCTTCACAATTCTGGGCCTTAGTTGCTTCATTTGTAAAGTGAATGATTAGGTCTAGATGATGTCTAATTGCCATTTTACCACTCCTTGCCTTGGTGCATAACACAAAATAGTTACAATAATTAGTGATAGAAACATATTTGTCGAACCAAATTGAAGTTTACTTTAAAGGGTCAAGGAACAGAAATTTGTTTTTCTCTTCATAAGTGTACTACCCACCTACCTCTGGGGGTTATGTAATTCAGACTTGTCAAATTATCAGAATTGGGAAAATTCCAATATGAAAAATTTTCACAGATGCAAGTCAGTAATTCATCTTTAACTCAGCACCATAAACTCAGGACAGTAAAAAGTAAAATGTCACATTCTGTCTTTCTCACAGACAGGACTGAAACCCAGGTATCCCTGACCCTAAGACTGATTCTCTATAAACTCTGCCATGCTACTTCTTCATAGGTTCAGAATAATATATGACTTGTTTCAATTTTACAATTACACTAATCTTATAAACCTGACCATAGTGCATAACTGATTAACAGATTACTTCATTGACCCTGAAACAAATGAAATATCATTCCTTCATAAATATATGTACACTAAGTATAACATTGATGAATAAAAACAGTTGAATGGGCACCTAGATAATACACTAGAGCATTAATACCGGAGAAGCTGATCATGAGAGAAACCTCTACATAAGGAGCTGGCAGGGATCCAGGATTGGGTAGTGGGAAATGAGAGGGATAAACTACTAATAGTTGTCATTCTTAGGCCAGCAAAAACAGATTTGTTCCCAAATCTAGTGTAGGTGATGGCACCATTTAACTATATCCAACACAAACTTCCCTCATCACACCAAATGAAATACCACAGCTGTGCCCAAAGTCACAAACATTGATATCCTAAAGTTTACACAGTCATTTGTTTTTATTTTAGGAAACAGCATCCAGTTTGTCAGGAAAAAAAAGAAAACAGGAAGAAAATAACTCTTTCTTTAAAAACCATCCTCCCCGCCTCCTTTGGAACTATATGGGGAGGAGGCAGGAAGTTAGAATTATAGAATGGTAGAGAAGCAAAGAGTCTAAGCAATCATCTATTCTCTCTCCTCCTTTGACCAATAGAAAAATTGAGACCTAAAGAGGTGGTCACTTGACTAAAGTCTCATTGCTAATTCAGGATGTAGTCATATAGAATTAGATTGCTTGAATCCTAATCAAGTGGTCCTTCCAACAATTCACATTAACACTTTATCTCTGTTAATCCTCATACCCTAAACTCTATCCTCCCACATCCACAGGGTTGAAGGATGCATCATAAGCAGGGAGATGCAAATAAAGAGCACAAGTCAAAGCTGCTTCTGCCTTTTAAAGGAGGAGACTGACTTAAATTCCATTCACATATATCATATCTTTTTTTCTGTGGCTGGCTCAGATCAGTGAGGATAATTAGACTAACTCTCTGGTGGCAGGGCAGGTGGTAGCTGAATGGCTAGAAAATTACACACTTTGCTTCTATGCTGCCAGAAATCCCTGTTTTCCTATTTTTGATGTTGTTCTGGTGGGGAGGGAGGAAAAGGAGGAGGCCTGATTTTTAGAAAAAACAAGTTTAAGTAGAGCCACACATAATATCTTACCGAATTAATAGTACTGTGTGAGCTGAGTCAATAAATTTCAGGGTCTCATTGAACAAGAACATTGAGTTAAGAATATGGAATATCAATATAATTAGTCAGGGACTAAGCATGAGAGTTAGGAAATTAATTATATATGGATTGTCATATATACTATATAGATAGAGGAATATACTTATTTCTTGCAAAGATGGCATACACACTTCTCTTAGCCTGACCTCCAAGGTCTTTCACCTCTATATCCAATCTACCTTTCTAGTTATATATTATGGTAGTCCCTTTCATATAAAACTATTTTCTGACCATAATGAATGATTTTACCTCAACACCTCTGCTATGCAAATAACTGAGCCTAGAATGCACTTTTTTTCCCTCATTTTTGCCCCCACTACCCTGTTTTTTTGACTATTAGAATTCCATCCTTAATTCAAAGACTCAGCATATGTTCAAAGTTATAACTGAAAATTCTGTTATCTAGAGCAAATTCAGAGGATGGAATAAGTAGAGACATAATCTAGGATATTTTGGGGGACAGCATGTATCACCATGACCACTGATCCCTTATATCCTATAAAGTACAGGTACTTGGTTAGATAGTATATAAGTCATCTATCCTATCCAGGTTTATGAATGCCAGTGTGGTGGTAGAAGCAGATATTTGAGAGAGGTACCAGGACACCAAATTGATTACGCATAATTTTCCTCACTGATATAGAAATGTTTCATATATGTAGCTCTCCAGCCAAGGAATATAGAGATGACTCACCATTCAGACAGAGTGATACCAGTTGAAGAAAACAGACTAATGGAATGATATTTGATGGTGGCGAGTCTTAGTGAAAGATGATTAGGTATAATAAGATGAGAGGTATGGGTTTTATCTATCTATTGGTACCTTCCCACTTGGAGTTTGAAAAAAGTCTTTAAGAAAGTCTTGGAGTCTTTATTTTTTTTTTTTAGCAATGGGAAGGGAGCAATTTAATATATTTGTTATTTTTTTAAATAGTCCTTTCTCCTTTGTGATTGCTATTTCTTTTTCTTTCTTTTTTCTTTTTTTAAGCTTTTTATTTGTATAACATATGTATGGGTAGTTCCCCAACCTTGATCTTTACAAAGCTTTCCAATACAAATTTTACCCCCAGTCCCCTCCCCTCCCCTAGATGGCAGGAAGTCCACTACATGTTAATAATGTTGAAATGCTTGAGAAGTTATGCAAGAAAAATCCTATCTACAAGAAAAAAAAA
>JAJPUD010000200.1:275423-353720 GCA_023553655.1 Myrmecobius fasciatus | reverse complement strand
CCAAAGGCAAATTTGTTTAAACATTAATCCATAAAATATTCATTCAAAATGAAGTACTGACAACTAATCAATCAATCAACAAACATTTTTACATTTCCACAAAATGTCAGACCCTATGACAGATGCTTGACATATAAAGACAAAAATTAAATAATATTTGTCATCAAGGAGATTATATTACACCACTGAAAGCAATCTATATGTATGTTATTGAAAACAACAATTTTGTATCTATTCTGTATTTGGATACACATATATAATTTTGTATTTGATTATATATTCTATGTATATACAGGCAAATACAAAATGGATACAAAGTTACTGTATATATATAATATACATATATATGTATAAGTATATACATCTAAGACATGTGTATTCAAATACATAGGCAAATAGAAAAGGATTGTTTACATATGCAAACATACAAGATTTTACATATATACACACATATATTTTTGAATGTGTGTAGGCACATATATATGCAAATATGAAATAGATACAAAGATATTAAGAAGAGAGCACTAGAGAACTGGAAAAGATTGCAATAATATTTCTTATTTCTCCTTCTTATAAAGAAAGTTGTTTACTAAGTGAAAATAAGGGACAGATCAAACTGCAGCTCCCCTCCTCTCTCTACTCTCCTAAATCCCATTCTACTTGCATTTCCTTGCCTACTTTTTGTATAATGCACACACAAACACAGAGAGACACACACTTTCATAAATATTATGACATTTATAAAGATGAGCCGCATGTAATGAAGTTATAGTGAGACAGGGACAAGAAGGACACAGAATGACAGGCAGGAGAGAAATGGCCACATGGAATGAATCCTAGATCCACATGCTGTTTTCTGGAGGGTCAGAAGGACAATTGCTACCAGGTCTATGATTTCATTAGAATAAAGAACTCCCATTGAAGAAATGTCCGTCCTCTGCTGAGCACCTAATCTGCATCACATAGTCTTAGAGCTAATTGTCCAGAAAACTGAGAGTTAAATGATTTTGCATCATATGGCTAGTATATACCAGGGAGAGAACTTGAATCCAGGTTTTGGCTCCTGAATCTGAGGCCAATTTTCTATCTACTGCATTTTGCTGCCTCTTTATTATAAGTAATAAAGCAGGTGGCCAAGGAACTCAAATGTTCACCTTGCTTCACATTGAATATAATTCAATACTTCCTTCTACTCTATTTTAGCCACCTGCAACAACAATGTAATTACATCCCCTTAATTTTCTGCCTTTCAAAAGCTCATCAACACCAAACTCTCCTTACCGAGTTATACCTTTATATCTTCCTTTATTATTGTGAGGAAGTGATTGCTACCTGTCCCTTAAGGGTTTGAAGACAAAAATGAAATGGTGTTTGCACATGTGGCTCCTCTAACTACTATTCAATATTGCAGATGCAAGTAAAATTTAGAATTTTTTTCTGTATAAACTATATTGAAATAGTCATTTTAGTAAAGTAAAGTAAAGTAATGAGTCAGACAAAAAGGCCTAAAGAGCTAGAAACATTGGTAACAGCATCACTGACTCAGAATTTTAGAAGTAGAAAGGACTTAAGCAATCATTTTTTCCAATTATTTCATGTTAAAGCTGAGGAACAGGACCCAGGTCCAGACAGTATTTTTGCTCAGTGTCCTCTCCATGCCTTGGACAATCTCCTTTCTCATCTCTGCCTCCTGATTTCACTGGTTTCTTTCAGGTTACAGCTAAAATCTCACCTTCTATAGGAAGCCATCATGGCTCCCCCTTAATTCTAGTGCCTTTCTTCTGATTACCTCAAATTTGTATGATATATAGCTTGTTTATACATATTATTTTCATGTTATCTCACCAGTAGATCAGGAGCTTCTTGAGAGCAGGGTCTGTTGTTTGCCTTCTGTGATTTATGAAGAAGAAACCATGTACAATTTTTATAGCTGCATGGGAGACACTTTATTGGAGTAAAACCTTGAAAGTGATGTTTTGTTCTATTTTTAAACATTTCAAAGTCAACAGTGTAGTACAGTGGTAATTTTCATTTTCTTTATCTTTCCATCAGCTTTGTGATGGTAAAGATGCAATCTACTGTGGAATTTTATTTATGAAACCTTTACTTTACCCTCTATCACACTCAATGTGTGGGTGGATCATCATTAGTGTTTTATATGAACAGAAAGGAGGCATACACATCACTGGTTATTAATGATCTGTCACTTTTAAAGGCAATAATAAAGTATTATTTCCATGACTTGATATCTTTCAATTCTTTCCCACATTGAAAAAGTTTCCCTCAACACCTTCAAAACTGTATCACTTCTAGGATGTACCCCAATTTACTTCAATTGTTTTTTTCTTATCTTTTCAAGAAGCACAGTTAAGGCTATTATGTCATTGTTCAAATAGAGTTGGCTTACTGTCCTTGATGGTGAAAATAACTTATCCTAAAATCTTTATATATTTCCCATTTTCACCTATTATTTTCTTTCAACTTTCATTCTTAAATGTTTCGTAGAATGAAGAGACATTTTGCGTAATTCTTTTTTTCATAAGTGTTGTGAACAAAAAAAAATAATCACTCACTGGTCAGTCTACTGGAGATGATACTCTCTGTACTTAGTTAGAAAACAGATATATTGTATAGTCCAAACTGACTAAAAAGTTGAATTTAATAAAAACAACTGTAAATTCCTGTACTTGGGCTTAATAAAAATCAGCTTTACAAGATGAGAGATGATTGATTGGAAAAACAACAACAACAACAAAAGATCTGAAGATCAGATTAAATTACAAACTCAAACAGAGTTATGAAATGACATGAAGGCCAAAAAACAAAATTTTAAAAAAGTTTCATGAAGAAAAGCATGAGGTTCAGGGGGGGAAAAGGCAGATGCTTGTTTTAACTAGGATCTGATTTGTTCAGACCACAGATGAAATTTTATTTTCATTTTTGTACTATGTAGAATATTTTAAAAGTTATATATTAACAAACTGGATGAGTTCAAATCAAGGCTCTGTTACTTAACTATTTTTGTGATCTTGGGCTAGTCATTTCTGCTTTCTTAGCCTCAGATTTCTTTTCCTGGACTGATATAACTTTGAGGATGACACAAGCTTTGAAGATGAGCTAACATGATCAGAACCACTATTGAAATAGAATATATTATCATAGATGATCTAATGTTGAAAGTGTCCTCAGAGATCTAGTGTAAATCCTACATTTTATAGATGAGAAAACTGAGGTCCAAGGAGATTGGATAACTGGTGAGGGAGTACAAGATTAGATAGGGAAGAGTCTGGAGTCATAGAAACTGGTTAAAAAATCATAGCAATATTCTAAATATGAAATGACTCTGAAGCTCTAGATGATATGGTAGATATGAAACTATAGAGGAAATAATGAAAATTAAAGGGATACTAGAGAAAGAATCAGTACAACTGGAGGACAGGTTATATAATAGGATAAGAAGGATTAAGACAACATTAAAAAGGACCCATGATTTTAAACCTGAGATAATCTTAATGAAATACCAATTTTCTTATTCATTCTACCATAATCTAAGGATCAACTGACCCCAAAACTGTTCTTTTCTCCAATACCTGAATCAAAGATTGTCTAATTGGGGATTAGCTTCTATCTTTGTGTTTCTGGTAGCTATAATCTGGGTTTGTTTTTCTTGCTCTTACCTCAAGGGTGCTTAAAAGTTAACTATTCTAGGTAAAATGTGCCAAATAAAGGCTTATTGATTTCAGCATATACTGGACAATTAGCTCCTTGTGAAGAACTCTCTTAATCCCACAAAAACAATTACAATACATTAGGAAAAGAATGCATGAGGACAAAGGTCAAATATCAAGGACTGACCTTTATAAGAAATACCCCTGACTAAAGACTGGGAAGATAAAGAGGAGCCAGTAAAGAAGTAAAAAGAGAACTATGTCAAAATTGTGTCAAAGAAACTAAGGAGGGAACTTGATGAAGTAGGGAAGCATTCAATCATATGAAAACTAGAAAATGTCCAAAAAAGTAGGCAAATGTTCCTACAATACCATCACAAATATGTAAACAGCCTAATGCAAAAGAATGTATTTAATATTCTATTGGAAAAGCATTTCTTTTTGCACTGTAGTTTTTCATGCAGCTATTTCTAGTTACAGTAATATAATTTGACAATGAAAATTATTATAGAGCAATGCAATAACATTCTAAGGTTATAAACTGATAATTTCTGTGATTTTTCAAAGCAAAAAATAATTATGATTATTTTTCTTAGTAATTACAAATGGTAATTATACTTGAAGTTAACATAAAAACTATAAACCAATAGATCAAAAATTATACTGTTGGTAGCCGACCAATAAAAGTTTCCACTTCCAGTAGTAACAGCCAATTTCAAAGGCTTTAGCAAATTCAATATAGATAACAGCCTCCTTGCCAAATATAAGAGAAAGATTACAAGGCATTTTTTTAGAAACTGAAAATATGCTCCATTTAAATGTGAGTCAATTATAAATACAATTACCTCACTTTATGCACATTATAAATGCAGATCATCTAAGTCTTACTAAATTAACTGAATAGATACAAACTAAGAAAATTAAGATATAAGGCCTTAGGCTACAAAGTCTTCAGAAACTTTTAGTGGTACAAGAAGCAGACCATGCTGACAAATCTTTCCCTACAAACAATCTCTTTCAAAGAAATAGGCCTTAAAAATATATTTAATAGGTTTGTCTAGATGATACTTAAATACCTGAAAGATCTGTGATTTTGTTTTTCAATGTTGGGAAACCACGACTGTTGTAATTGTTAGACAACAACTGTTGTCTAACAATATTTATTATAATTCAAGAGTGACTTAAAATATAAGTCCTAGAGAAGGGCACATTAAGTTAAAATGATTTAAGCTAATAAATAAGAGGCAAGATTTGAACCCACTGACTCCAAATTTATCCCTCTATTCAACGTACCATGCTGCTTCAATGTCTCCATTGTTTGGATAGCAACTCAAAAATTTCTGTTAAATTATGTAAATACATGATTAGCTCTACAGACATATCTTGGGTATGAAATATATATTTTAAACATTAAGATTTTAAATACTGAAATGAGTTTTTTTTTAGAACTTGAAGATACCATGTGATCTTATTATACATTAAAATATAACTAAGTTACTTATATGTGTAAAAGTCAAGGGCAATAAAGAGACTTGTTCAGTCAATTTTCAGTTGTATCCTATCCTTCATGACCTCAGTTAGAAATTTTGGCAAAGTTATTGAAGTGATTTGCCATTTTCTTCTTCAGTTTATTTTACAGATGAGGAAATTGAGGCAAACAGGGTTAAATGACTTGTTGGGGGTCACACAGAAAGTTCTGAAGCCAAATTTGAATTCATGAAGATGAGTTTTCCTGACTTTAGGCCTGTCTATCCACTGTGCGACTTAAGCTGCCCCAGAGAAGAAACTTACCAGGAAGTTAAACAAAAAGGAATTTCAAGGTAGCAGATTAATTAACAAGACTAGTTTAATCTAAACAATTCAGAATTCCATATAGTAAGATTCTTAGTGTATTGATGTTTGTATTTCCCCCCTACTACTACCATCCCAAAGGCAATGTGCCTTATTAAAAAAAAAAAAAAAGTGGTAATTAGCATAAGTTCACTGAATAGATTCTCTCACACTCACAAAAAAAAATACATTTATATAGTTAAACCTCATTCTACAGATACACTGTTGTATAGTAGACCAAAGGTTGGTGTTAAAGTGAGAATGACCTGGGTTCAGATGCTACCCCTGACAAATTCTAGCTTTATGTGACCATGGGCAAATCACTTAACTTCTTAGTTCCCCAGAAAATTATAAATCACAGATAAGGTGCTGAAAATGTCAAAGAAGGCCTTTCTGCACAAGATCAACTATTGATGAAATACAGGTTCTTCTAAAACCCCACTGTAAAGCTTGCATTATGCTGGATATTAATTCTTGTTTCCCATGCATATAGTGATACGCACATGGTCTTTTTCTCCCAATGAAACAGCCCCCTGTGTAGTTCCTGGCACATAGTAAGCACTTAAATGCTTGTTTAATGACTGACAGGTGCCATATTTACTCTACAACCCTAGCACCAACAGAAGCATAATAAAACTCTATTATAATATTTTATAACTCTAAAATAATTGTGAAGTAACTATAAAGATGAGAGGCTCCCTAAAGGAAGCACTGTATTTATTAACACAATATCCACAATACCATGATCATGTTCGTGGAGAGCAATTATTTCAAATATGAACTATCTTTAATCTGCACTTTCAAGGTTTTCACTCTCAAGGTGCTAAAATATCAGATACTTCAGAATGCCTATATATTAAATTTCTCTATGAGCTATACAATAAATTACTTCAATTCCACAGTGCCTTGCATAGTAATCAGCACAGAAGGGAAGGAAAAAGTGAACAAGCATTTATTAAAAACTACAATATTCCTGGTAATATACTAAACACCTTACAAATATGATCCCATTTTGATCCTCACAACAATCCTGGGAAGGAGATGTTATTATTATCCCCACTTTACAGATGAGGAAATTGAAGCAAATAGAGGTTAAGTAATTTGTCTAAGATTCCCATACTAATAAATATCTGAAGCCAAATTTGAATTCATCTTCATAACTCCTGGACTGGTGCTCTGTGCACTCTACCAGAAAGTTCCTTAAGACAGGGGCGTCATTTTTTAAAACTCTTTTGTCTTCGTAATTTTATATTTCAAATAAAAATGATCACCTTGGTTGGTTGAATTATTGTTTCAAATAAAAAGAATGTGTTTGTATATGATGTGTGTATAAATTTCATACATATACATTGAAATAAATACTCATTAAGAGCCTATTATGTTCGAAAAAGATACTGTGCTAAATTTAAGGAATACAAGGGGGAGGGATTATCATCCAACAGAAGACAATACACAAAGGGAAGCTAGAAAATGGAGGAGGGAGGAAAGAGAAGGAAGGAAATAATCAGACTAGGGGCATGATGATGTTGGAGTAAAATTCAAAATCCAGAGTGTAGTTAATGGGAAATAAAAGATTCACTGCACTTCTTAATATGGAGACTGTGGGAGGTTGTTTTTTTAAAAATATATCTTCTAGCCATCCAATCAGAAGAGCAGATAAATATATATATGCATATATGTTTGAATACCTCATTTAATTCTCATAACCACCTTGGGCAGTTGGTGTCATTATTAGAGTTGAGAAAACAGAGGCAGACAGAAATTGATTTGTATTCCAGGCCCACCACTTTATGCTCTGTCCTCCTATGTGCAAACTGTAGGCAGGTAATAAAGGGTTTATTTCTTAAGTGACAATAAACTACCCATTTAACTGAAGAGAAGTCTAAAAGCCCCTGCATCATTCAGTAGAGAAAAGTTGGATAGAAATGATGAGTCATCAGTCATCATCAACTATTTATTCTACCTCATCTCTCTTCTCTAATCAATCACTAAGTCTGGTCAATTCTACCTCCATGAAATGTTTCACATCTTTACCCTTCTCTCTACTCACAAGACCACCAACCTGGTTCAGTCCCTCATGATCCTCAGCTAGACTATTAAAATAATGTCCTAAGTGTTCTTTCTGCTTCATGTTTTTCCCTCTACAATCCATCTTTCATACAACTGTCAAAATTATTTGCTTAAAGAGCAGTCTTTACAGTGTCACTTCCCC
This sequence comes from Myrmecobius fasciatus, assembly GCA_023553655.1. Taxonomy (NCBI): domain Eukaryota; kingdom Metazoa; phylum Chordata; class Mammalia; order Dasyuromorphia; family Myrmecobiidae; genus Myrmecobius; species Myrmecobius fasciatus. The sequence continues at coordinate 346,010 of JAJPUD010000200.1, read as the reverse complement.
ACTCTGTCAAATCCTATCAGGCTCCCTGCTACTCAAAGAACAGAAGTTCTGAATCTGGGGTCTGCGACTTTGGATGGGAAAAAAACAATAACAACAACTCACATCCTTATTTTTACTAACATAAATGAAATCTGGGCAGCTAGGTGAACCAGTGAATAGAGCACTGAGTCTACAGTCAGGAAGATCCATCTTCCTGAGGTTAAATTTGGCCTCAGACACTCAGTAGCTAGCTCAAGGAGCTGACCATAAAATAGGAGGAATGAGATATCATATATTGTAGAAATAGCATTGAATTTGGATTCATATAACATGAGATGAAATTCCATTTGTATATATGCATATGAGCAAATGACTTTAACTTCTCTGGATCTTAATGTCCTTGTAAATTGAACAGGTTGAATTAGATGACATCTAAATTTCCTTCTAGATCCAGACTGATGATGCCTTGTCATGTAGAAAAATACCACCAGAATATAATATAATATATGAAGTTTGCATACAATTTTATACATACTTGAAAATATTAAATGTACTTGAAAATAATAACATGAAAAAATGAAATATCTTTCTTAGATTCTACATTTAAATATATCAGCTTATAAGATATATACATCAAGCAAATATTTCTCAAACACCTATTATGTTTCTGGCACTGTGCAAGGCACTGGGGAGAGATGAAGATAAAAATGAAATAGCTTTTGCTTCCAAGGAACTTCACTTCTATTGAGGGACGCAGAGATGTGCTAGAGTTAGCAAAGCAAGAATGTTTAAATTTTCAGCGTGAGCATTTATATCCTAGAAAGCAGCAAACACTCAAATTAGGGCTTGTGGTACTTCTTGGTTGATTGTCTAGATGTAATTAATTGATGAAAGAAATGTTAATGTTAATTAAACTGAAAAGTAATTACATTGTTTTGGAGAGATGATTGTTAAATAGTTACCAGTACATCTTTGGAGAGACTATATGCTCACATAAAAATATTGTTATTGGGGGATATTTCATGATCATGAAAGGCTTTATGTAAAAGGTATCACTTGATGAGCTTTGAAGGAAAAAAGATTCTAAAAGGAAGAGGTGAGGAAGGAGTACCTTTCAGACATGGGCAATAGTCTGTGCAAAGACATAAAGACAAATTGAAGAGTCCTGTGTGAGGAAAAGCAAGAAGACCAAGATAATTAGCAGTAAAAATATATACAGTAATGTATAATTGGCCAGTAAATGTGCAATGGAACCAATTTGTGAAGGGCTTTACATGAGTTCAAAGGACTCTGTACTTGATTTTAGCGTAAAGGTTTTCGTGGACTCCTTTAGCAGTCCAGTGAACTCTATGTAGCCCCTCTCAAAATAATGTTTTAAAATAACTTAAGGAAATGCTCAGTTTCAGTTTGGTTATTTCCAATTCCTTGTGATCTCATTTGGGGTTTTCTTGGCAGCTATACTGGAATGGTTTGCCATTTTCTTCTCCAGCTCATTTTATATATGAGGAAACTGAGTTAACTCTGGGGTATAAGTATATATACCTGCAATTCATAAGGGTTATCTTTGCCCAGGCAAGAGATATGTGCTTCCCTTGCTTTTTCACTTTGAATGTCACTGTCAAATAGAAAATTAGAAAATAAAAATGTGACAACAATCAACTGTCCACAGTTGGTAAATTGGTATATGTATAATGCAATTATATATAATTATATAATAAACCCATCCCTTAAGGGAAATCTATTAAAAATCGTATATTAACTTTAAAATTTCACAACATATTTTAGGCACACAGAATATATCAATATATTTTAAACAACTGATAACATCTTAATAATAAAACACAATCACAAAGAATAATCTTCATACAAGTATCACAAAGAACTGGTTGGTCTTAAATGCTAGCTATTATTAAGCTATAACCACACAGAAATTAGATGACAGCAGTAGTACCATGAATTAATTTCAATTAGAAATATCTCAAATAATCTCTTAAATTATAAAAATTCTTCAAATAGAAGTCCAGATAAATCAATAGAAACCAAAAAATTCTACAAAGCAAAAATTCTCCCTCGTTGTCATTATGATTCAGTCTTTATATAGGTATGAGTAATAAGCGTCCTATAATACAGGTTGTCTATATTTCTTTGAATATCAGTTTAGGTTAATCATAAAATATAAATAAACATGAATCAATAATATTCAATCTATATTTTTTTAAAACCAGCTCTTTCAGATTAAAGAGATATGTTGTTAAAATGCTGAGGATGTAGAGGATGAGTACAACTTAATACAATACATTACTATATAGTTTTCAAAAAAGAATTAATATCTCAGAAAAATAACAGATACATTATGCCAAGCATAAATTTGCCTAACTAAAGTAACTGATACATGAAAGAATTATTATATTTGAGATTATTATATTTCCCTATAAACTGGAATATATTTTTGGAAGAAGCAATATCTCCTAGACTCTCTGAGATAGAACATTTTTTCTTGGGCACTGTTAAAATGAATGGAAAAAAAAAGCTTCCTTCACTGAATTGAGATTTAGTTAGATATATGTTCCTTTTTATGACACTAAAATCCCACTTGATTTATTTTATACAGTTATTATTGCAGTCCATTATGTCTGAGAGCCTTTAATGGACATTATAGCATTTGTAACAGGTGGATATAACAATCTACGGTAAATTCTAACTATGGCTTCTAAATTATTTACTGTATCTTTGAACATGAGTGAGTAAAATTGGTTGAATAAAACCTTTGGGTTATATTTTATTGAAAATTTACTATCCTTTTAGACAATCTGAAAAAAATGTGGCAAAATGTAATTTAAAATATGTAATAAAATCTTTGATGAGGGAGTCTCAATAATAATAATATTTACTTTCTATGACAGTCTTACAAATACCCGAATATAGGAGATGGCCAAAAATACATTTTCTCCCTATTCTTCTTATTTGCCAATGAAATCACTACATTATTAGCCATAGAAAATATAAAACTTCATTTAGAAATGTCTAATACTAGATGTCTGGTTAAAGTCTGTCTTAGTCCTTTGAATCTGCATCAATGTGGTCTTTAACATCACAGAGACAAATAATTTTAGATTTGGAAAGAAATAATCTAGTGTAACTTCTCTGGTTTATAGGTGAGAGAATACACTCAGACAGGTTAAGGGACTTTTAAAGCATCAGAGCAGAGGATAAAATAAACTCAAAATGTTTTTCCCTGGTTCTGTGTTCTTCTTTCTGTAAAACTACCCTTGTGATTTATTAATCAAAATGCTTTTGTTTGGAGGAAGCTAGGTAGCACAATGGATAGAAGTCTGGACCTAGAGTTAGGAAAACCTGTATTTAAAGTCTCAATTCAGATTATTAATTGTTGTGTGATCCTAAGCAATTCACTGCCTCAGTTTCCTGATCTGCAAAATAGGGATAACATCTACTGCCTAGATTTGCTGGTGAGGATAGAAAGATTATATTTATAAAGCACTTCACAACTCTTAAAGCACTATGTTAATATTCCCTATAGTTCCTATTTAAACTAAACTAACTTTTAACAAAACATATAACTTTCTAAATATGTTACTTGAGAATGTAGTTCAAAATGCATTTTTTTAATTAGATGCTTTTTTTCTGACGCAATTGGGGTTAAATGACTTGCCCAGGATCACACAGCTAGGAAGTGTTAAGTGTCTGAGACCAAATTTGAACTCAGGTCCTCCTGACTTCTGGGCTGGTGCGCTATCCACTGCACCACCTAGCTGCTCCTAATTAAATGCTTTTTAGATGATCTAGGCAAGGTGTCTACTTTTGTCTATAATAGAGTCTTAGAGATAACAACTGTTTTATAGCTTCAAATATTTATTGTGCATTTACCACTGGCTATCACTGAGGGAGTTGCAAACATAAATTAGATATGCCCCTGCCCATGCAGAACCCGCAATATCTTTTATTTTAAGGAAATAAGTTAGCACATAGAGGATGGAGTCAAAAGGCAGTGAGAGGTCAGATCTGCTAAAGCTCTCCCTAATGTTCTTCTACAATAACTACAGAAAATATCTCAAACTTATTTTTTTTTTCCGGAAAAGACAAGACAAAGTCATAGTGAGCTATTTTTCCAACCTAGTGAAGCTTATGAAGACAGAAAAAAAAGTCTGAATACCCTGGGGTGGGAGCTGACAAGGGTCACAATACAGCAGAAGCAGCATTTGGTGGTAATGGCAGCACTGGGCTAAGTGATGACAGTAGCAGTGGTTGGGAGCAGTTCACAGCCCAGGGATGCTAAAGGAACTGAAATCTGGACAGAGATATCAGGAGACCCTTACTTAACCTGGCACTGGATACAAAATCATATGCCATTTGTTAGGTCTCTTGTTTTTTAACCCAATCCTTGATCACAGTTCCAAAGTAGAGAGGAATTGTCATGCTTGTGAGGAAGCAGAAGACCCGCGTGCATAAGGACCAATTTGCAGAGGAGGAGAAGGGGAGTAATCTCCCCAGATTATACTATTTTAGAAATGCTGAAGTCTTGCCAGACCAAGCAGTGAAATAATAAGAAAATAAAAACACCAGCTCAGGCCAGTCAACCTCTCCCTTCCCCCTCTTCCTCAGAGGAGCAGAGCCCAATTTTAACATAAAATTCAAAGTCAAGAAATAGGCTGGATAAATAAGCAAATAACAGCAACAACAGCAACAAAACCTAACTATAAAAAGCTACTTTGGTGACAGGGAAACTTAAGACAGAAATGCAGAAAAAAATGAGTTGAAGACATCTACAAACAAAGCCTCAAAGAAAAATAAATATTGTACATAATTGCAAGAATTAATAAAATAGCTAAAGAAAGATTTTTTAAAAAGAACAAAATAATAATTTCAAAAATTAAATTAGAGCAGTAGAGGAAAATTGAATAATGAAAAGAGAATTAACCACTTGGTAGAAAAAAAAGACACAAAACATTAAAGAAATGACCCCTTAAAAATTAAAATTGCCCAAATGGCAAAAGAGATACAAAACCTCACGGACAAAAACAATGTTTTAAAAATAAGAATTGGTCATATGGAAGCAAATGACTCCAAAGACATCAGGAAGCAATAAAAAAAAAAATCAAAAGAATAAAAAAAATTGAAAAAACATGAAATATCTCATAGGAAAAGCAACTGACCTGTAAAATCAATTGAGGAGAGATGATTTAAGCCCATAAATAATAATAAAAAAAGAATCTCAATATCATGTTTCAAGCAATTACATAGGAATATGGCTCATATATCTTACAAACAGAAGGCAAAGTAGAAATTGAAAAAATCCACTAGTCACCTCGCAAAAGAAATCCCAAAATGAAAACTCCCAGAATATAGCCAAAACCCTGAGCTCCAAGGTCAAAGAAGAAATACTGTAAGCAATCAGAAAGAAATGATTCATATACCATGAAGCTACAGTCACAATCACACAAGATTTAATTCCTCTCCATGATAGCATGGAGGTGATAAAAAGGAAGGTATATTAAGAAAAGTAGTGGTTAGAAGCAAAACAGACTCTTAAGAATAAGATTAGAAAAAAGAGAAAAGAATAAATATAAGAGAATAGCATGGAGGGAAATACACAGTAATCATAACTATGAATAGGAATGAGATGAACTCACTCATAAGATGAAAGAAAATAGTTTAGAAACCACAATCCAACATTATTTTATTTACAAAAAATACAAGACAAAAAATGCAAAAAATTAAAATAAAGGGTTAATGCAGAACCTATAGTTCTTCTGCTGAAGTTAAAAATGAAAATAAATTCCATCTATTCATTCAAATATAATTATTGTATTTAGTCATAAAATTTATATTCCAAATACGACAAAGTTCTTCCTTGGCATCTATCATCTACAATTTCTTCTGAAGGCAAATATGAGCCAATTTTCACAGGAACAATGCTGAAAGTGACCTTAGGAAGTTATTTTCTCCTTAAAATTGTTTTAATTTGTATATGCTTTATTTTTATTTGTATCTGGATTATTTACTTACTATCATAAAGACACAAAGTTTGAGACGAATAGGGTCTTGGAGGTAATTTCTCTCTCTGTCTGTCTCTGTCTCTGTCTCTGTCTCTCTCTCCCTTTCTCTCTGCAAAGGAAAGGGAACTCCATAAAAGTTAATTGACTGCACAGCAAAATATAAGCCTATTGAGGCTGGGTTTGTTTGTGGGGTTTGTTTTGTTTTGTTTTGTTTTGTTGCTTTTGCATGCCTAGTTCCTAGCATAGTAACTAACATATAATAGGTGTTCAATAATATTTTGAAAAGAATTGGCCCCACTTTCTCATAGGACATACTATAGCTTTGTTATAGGAATACTATTCCATTATTTCCTTTGAAAAGCTTCTTTATCTAGTCACTATGAAAATGGGATACATTTCTTCTAATTAATTTGATTCTATCCAGTTCTAGCAGGTCAAATATGTGCAAGTTTTTATACCAGTTATAGTACATACAAAGTTAACAAGCCAGCAAACAAAAAACTATCTCCATCTTCAAAGATTTTATGTAATAATAACTAGCAGTTCAGTAGTGCAGTGGATTTCTGGGCCAGGAAAACCTGAGTTCAAAAATCTCAGACACTTACCAGCTCTATGACCATGGGCAAGTCACTTAACCCTGTTTGCCTCAGTTTTCTCATATGTAAAAGCAATTGAGAAAAAAATGGCAAAGCACTCCAGTATTTTTGCTTAGCCACAAATGAAATGACTGAACAACAAAGCACTCATCTGGTACTTGAAGGTTTGCACAGTGTTTCACAAATGTTCTTTTTAAAAATTTTATTCTCAAAACAACCCTTTGAAATAGGTGCTATTACTATTCCAATTTTACAAGTAGGAACATTGAAGCAAACGGTCATGCAGTTAGTTTCTGAGGCCAGATTTGAATTAAGAAGCTTCTCATTCCAAGTCTAATCCTTTATCCACTGTGCTATCTACCTATCTGCTAGATGGATACAACATTTACATAAATACATAAATGCAAAATCTGTGAAAAATAATATAAAATAATTTCTAGAGAGAAAGAGAACTAATAGAAGGATAAAGAAAAAAAAAAAAAAAACCTATGTACAGGAAGTGGTACCTGACCTGAAAGTCTTTAAAAAGGCCAGGGATTCCAAGAGGAAAGAGGGCATTCCAGACACACAGGACCACTTTACAAAGAAATGGAGACTAGAGATGAAATGTCATGTATGAGGAACACTGAAAGGGACCTGGAAAACTTGATGGAAATGAAGTTTAAAATGATCATTGCAATCAGTGGACAACCTGGTGCCTCCTCTCCACTGTAAATGAACTTATTTGGCATTTGTTTGTCATCTTCAGCATTATCACTCTGTATTATCTGAGTCTCTATTATGTACAAAGAACTAATATACAAAATTTTATTAAAATAGCAAGAGATTTATCTACTAGGACTTTACAATCTCATTATTATGGAAAAAAGGAACAAGCCTAACATAATCAGCACATATATAATCAAGAATTGATTCTATCTTGATTTCCATAGTTCGTTTCCCCCCCCCCTTTTTCCTGGAGTTCATAATGACTTTATATCTATTATCTTATTTAGTCTCAGTATACCATCACAAAGTAGCTAAGGGGAGATAGAATTTTCATGTTTTAGATGCATAAACAAAAGCATGAGAAATTATTTATTCAAAGGCACACCATCAGGTGAATTGCTTATTTGACTATGCTATACAAAACTTGTTATTTAAAAATTAAAAAGAAATTTGTGTAAAATTACAATTATAAGCATTCATTAGCTAATTAAATTTGAGGCCCAACAGAAAGGTGAGAACAATTATTTGGCATCATGATAAAACAGGGCTTTTTCCTCACAGTTTTTGACAGACTATTACTAGGGTAGAAAGACCAAGGTCTCATCCCATGGTGCTAGAATTCAGAGGGGATCTGACAATGTTTTCAATCTTTCAACAGTACAGAAACTCCCAAAATACCTAGATTGGAAGAAAAATTACCTAAAATAGAAAGCTGATAATGTTTTCTCCTCCCACTGACAGCTGTACCCAAGATGAGCTTCTACTTGTCTTGACCCTGTTCAGTATTCTCCCACCAGTTTAGGTTTCTTATATCTTGGGGAATTAACCTAATTTTCCCTACCAACTGAATAAAGAACACATTTCATATCATTTGCCAAGAAAATAAAATTTTCTGGTTATTTTTCTTATTTTTGGTGTCACAAAAATCATTCAGTGATCCAAGGAAGATTTTGTAAATGTTGATAATGAATTTTTAAAACCAATATCCAAACAAGCTTGCCATGCCCATGCTATTATTTTGATGTTTTTGATAAACCAATTTCTGATTTGTCATAAAAAACAACTTACTTAAGAATAAGAGCAGTCTCAAACTTTATTTTAGTAGTTTAGAAGCAATTATGAGCAGTTAGGTAGTACAGTGGATAGAGTGCTAGGGCTGGAGTCAGAAAGATTCATCTTCATGAATTCAAATTTTTGTTACCTTACTAATTTTGTTACCTTGGGCAAATCACTTGATCCTGTTTGTCTCAATTTCCTCATCTGTAAAAATGAGCTGGTGGCAGGATGATTTCAGAGAGGCCTGGAGAGACTTGCATGAACTGATGCTGAGTGAAATGAGCAGAACCAAGAGATCATTACATATGGCAATAACAAGACTATATGATGATCAATTCTGATGGACATGGCTCTCTTCAACAATGAAATACTTCAAACAGGTTCCAATTGGTCAGTGAAGAAGGCCATATACATCCAGAGAGAGGGATGTGAAATGCGGACCACAACATAACATTCTCATACTTTTGACTGATGTTTGCTTGCATTGTGTTTCCTTTCTCAGATTTTTTTCTGGTAGACATGATTTTTCTTGCACAGCAAGATAAGTGTGGAAATATTCATACATATATTCGATTTGTCATCAACATAATTAACATGTAGTGGACTTCCTGCCATCTAAGGGAGGGGTGCGGACTAGGGGGGAAAATTTGTAACAGAAAGCTTTGTAAGGGTCATTGTTGAAGAATTATCCATACATATGTTTTGCAATTAAAAAGCTTTAATTAAAAAAAAAGAGCTGGTGAATGAAATGGTAAACTACTCTAATATCCTGTCCAAGAAAATCCCAAATAGGGTCCCGAAGAGTCTGACATGAACAAAGAACAACAAAAGAAGAGATTATAGATGTAGCCTTTGAGAAGTTAAAGTGAAGTCAATTAGCATATATTGAGTACCTATGATGTGTTAAACATTGTGTAAAGTCCTGGAATGAGTCATTGGATGACTAAATGTTTTGTTTTGTTTTGTTTTTTCTTAGACTTTTAATTTCAGTGGTAAAGAAGAAAAATAAAAACTAGTGAGAAAACCTTTTCCTCAATGAAGATTAGCAACTATTCTGCAATTTGTAATCTTTGAGACCTGGCTGAGGATATTCTGAGGTTAAGTGCCTCATAAAGTTAAGGTCATAAAGGCAGTAAATGTAAAAGGTAGAGTCTAAACCCAAGTATTCCTGATTTTGAAGCTAGCTCTTAATCTGCTAGCACATCACCTTTCTCCAAAATAGAACTCGTAAAGGGAAAGTAATAGGAAACAATTTGTGACAGTGTAAAAGTTGCTGGTTTGAAATTCTGGCTCTGTCACTTCATCCCCTAATGAGCATAGGAAAATAATTTAACTTTTTTATACCTCCATTTTCTTATCTATAAAATAAAAGTATTAGGATAGATAGCTTCTGAGGTTCTTCTCAACTTAACTTAAGAGTGTATCAAAGAATATCTAAAATATGACAGTGAAGGGCCACATCATGAAATAATGTTCATTGTTAAGCTACCCTATTATTCATATTCTAAGTGTATGATGTGTTGCATTTCTTTATTAATATTAGAACAACATGAAGAAATAATTAATTAAGTGTTAGTATATTAATATAATGCAGTGCTATCTAAGTGATAATTTAAACTTTAAAAGTAGACTATAAAACATTACTTCAATTCAATAAACACTTAGTATGCATCAACTATGTGCCAGATATATCAGAATAAAATTCTGGTTCTGACTTCTCTGTGCATCAGTACATTTGTCTTCCCATTTTTCTCTGAATTCCCCATGTTTGTCACTTCTTATGGTAATATTATTTTATTCAATGTATATACTATATTTGTACATTATTTTTACCAATAAATGGGTAGGGGCATATTGCTTCCAATTCTTTGAACCAAAAAGTGTGCTTTCTTAATATATCTTCTATACAAATTATTCCCATAAACTGAGAAAGAAAATGTATTACTGAACTCTCTGATGAGACAAATTACAACCTAAACCATGGAATAATACAGTAAAGAAAGAAAACTAGACACTGATGTAATTAAGAAATATTGATTTAAAAATGAAAACAAAATCTCTGGCAAAAAGACTACATCAATATAGTTAAAGAATTTTCCACTATGATCTACCTGAATTTTTTATTAGAGATACAAGGAAGATTCAATAATAGGAAAACAATTGACCTAAGTAATCATAATTTTTAAAAATTAATATCATAAAATATTATAAATACATAAAGATATTTAACATTATATAACATTCATATTTTTTAAAAAATCTACAAATCACATGATTTTTAAAAAATAAACAAAATCTAGCATTTTATGCAAAGGGAAACACTAGATTCTTCATTAAAACAGAAGAAAAGCAATATAAGGGAAGCTAGATGACACAGTTGATAGAGTGCCAGGCACAGAATCAGGAAGATTCATCTTCCTGAATTCAAATCTGTCTTTAGACACTTACTAGCTGTGTGACTATGGGCAGGTCACTTAAACTGTTTGTCTTACTTTCCTTGTCCATAAAATGAACTGGAGAAAGAAACGAAAAATTACTCTAGTATCTTTGTCAAGAAAACCCCAGATGATGTCATGATGAAATAACTGAACAATAGATTGTCCCATTCTCTTGCATTACTTGACCTTGTTCTATAAATGCTAGCAAAAATAATAAAACAAGAAAAAAAATTTGTTACGAAAATAAGAAAAATAGAGCGAAACCTAGCCAATTTATGATGAAATGATAGTTTAAAAAGGAAATTAGCAAATAAATTGAGAAAACTATTAAAGATGAGTCTGATTTTTTGTTGCATTGGTTTTGTTTGTTTACAAACTTTTTAATTTTATAGAGTCAAAGTGATCTATTTTACATTTTGTAATGCACTCTATATTATCTTTGTCCCTAAATTCTTCCTTTATCCCTAAATCTGACAAACTTTCCCATGAACTCTTGCTTTGCTTGTGGTATCACCCTTTATATGTAAATCATGTACCCATTTTGATCTTATCTTGGTATAAATGAGAGATTTGGTCATAATTAGTGTCTATCACATTTTTTACAGTTTTCCTAGCAATTATTGTCAAATAATGAATTTTTCATGTAATTTGTAACTAATCTATTCCACCAATCCACCACTCTATTTCTTAGCCAATCATTATCGATTTGTAATATAGTTTGAGATCTTGTACAGGTGGACCACTTTCTTTTGCATTTTATTTTCATTGAATGCCCTATCTTTGAATTTTTGTTCTTCCATTTTGTTTGTACAAAAACTTTTTAACTTGATATAGTCAAACTTATCTATTTTGTGATTAATGATGACCTCTAGTTCTTCTTTGGTCACAAATTCCTTCCCCCTCCACAGGTCTGAGAGGTAAACCATCCTACATTGTTCTAATTTGTTTATAGTATCATTCTTTATGCCTAGATCATGAATCCATTTTGACCTTATCTTGGTATATGGTGTTAGTTGTGGGTCAATGCCTAATTTCTTCCACACTAGTTTCCAATGATCCCAGCAGTTTTTGTCAAATAGTGAGTTTTTATCCCCAAAACTGGGGTCTTTGGGTTTATCAAACACTAGATTACTATTGTCATTGAGTATTTTGTCCTGTGAACCTAACCTATTCCACTGATCCATTACTCTATTTCTTATCTAGTACCAAATGGTTTTGGTGACCACTGCTTTATAATATAGTTTTAGATCTGGTGCAGCTAGGCCACCCTCATTTGCATTTTTTTCATTAATTCCCTTGAAATTCTTGACCTTTTGTTTTTCCAGATGAATTTTGTTGTTATTTTTTCTAGTTCAGTTAAATAATCTCTTGGGAGTTTGATTGGTATAGCACTAAATAGATAGATTAGTTTAGGTAGTATTGTCATCTTTATTATATTCGCTCGACCTATCCAAGAGCACTTGATGTTTTTCCAATTGTTTAGATCTGACTTTATTTGTGTGGAGAGTGAATGCAGACAAGATTAGAAGGGTAGCAGTAAACTGGGAAAATATTTTTACATCCAAAGGTTCTGATAAAGGCCTCATTTCTAAAATATATCGAGAATTGACTCAAATACATAAGAATTCAAGCCATTCTCCAATGGATAAATGGTCAAAAGATATGAACAGACAATTTTCAGATGAAGAAATTGAAACTATTTCCGGTCACATGAAAAGGTGCTCCAAGTCACTATTGATCAGAGAAATGCAAATTAAGACAACTCTGAGATACCACTACACACCTGTCAGATTGGCTAAAATGACAGGAAATGATAATGATAACTGTTGGAGGGGATGTGGGAAAACTGGGACATTGATACATGGTGGAACTGTGAATGGATTCAACCATTCTGGAGAGCAATTTGGAGCTATGCTCAGAAAGTTATCAAACAGTGCATACCCTTTGACCCAGCAGTGTTTCTACTGGGCCTATATCCCAAAGAGATTTTAAAGGAGGGAAAGGGACCCACATGTGCAAAAATGTTTGTGGCAGCCCTTTTTGTAGTGGCAAGAAACTGGAAATTGAAAGGATGCCCATCAATTGGAGAATGGCTGAATAAATTATGGTATATGAATGTTATGGAATATTATTGTTCTGTAAGAAATGACCAACAGGAGGATTTCAGAGAGGATTGGAGAGACTTGCATGAACTGATGCTGAGTGAAATCAGCAGAACCAGGAGAACATTATACACAGCAACAAGACTATATGATGATCAATTTTGATGGACATGGTTCTCTTCAACGATGATGTGATTCAAACCAGTTGTTCTGCGATGAAGATAGTCATATACATCCAGAGAGAGGCCTGTAGGAACTGAGAGTGAACCACAACACAGCATTTTAACGCTTTCTGTGAATATTTCCATGCATTTTGTTTTCCTTCTTAGGTTGTTTTTTTCTTCTTCTCTTTCTGGATCTGATGTTTCTTGTGCAGTAAGATAACTGTATAGATATGTATACATGTATTGTATTTGTCATATAATTTATCCTATTTAGCATGTATTGGATTACCTGTCATCTAGGGGTGGGGGGTGGGGAGAAGGAGGGAAAAAGCTTGGGAAAAAAAAGGTTTTTGCAGGGGTCAATGTTGAAAAATCACTCATATGTTTTGTAAATAAAAAGCTTTATATATATATATAAAAAAGAATTTTTGTTCTTCCAGATGAATTTCATTGTTATTTTTAGCTCTATAAAATAATCATTTGATACTTTGATTAGTATGGCACTGAATAAATAGATTATTTTAGGTAGAATTGTAATTTTTATTATATTGGCTTGGCCTACCCATGAGCAACTGATGTTTTTTCACTTGTTTAGATCTGACTTGTGTGAAGTGTTTTAAGTTCATTGATGATTTATTCAATTTCTTTTTCTAAGATTGGGTTATTTAAGCATTTATTTCTTCTGTTAATCTGGATAGTTTATATTTTTGTAGTTATTTATCCATTTCATTTAAACTGTCAAATTTATTACCATATAATTGGGCAAAATAGATAACAATTGTCTTGATTTTCTTTTCATTGATAGTGAATTCACTTCTTTCATTTTTGATACTAGTAATATCATTCTGTTCTTTGCTTTTTTCAATCAAATTAACCAATGGCTTATTTATTTCATTGTTTTTTTTCCCTATATAAAACTCCTAGTTTTATTAGTTCATTGGTTTTCAATTTGGTATTTAATTGGAGATCCTTAGTTTCTTTTTTCTAGTTTTTTTTAATTGTATGCCCAATTTATTGGTCTGCCTTTTTTCTATTTTATTGATGTAAGCAATAAGAGATATAAATTTTTCTCTAAGTACCACTTTGGTTGCATCCCATAAATTTTGATATGTTGTCTCATTGTTGTCATTTTCTTTAATGAAATTATCGATTGTTTTTTATAATTTCTTCTTTGACACATTTATTTTTTTAGCATAGGATTATTTAATTTCCAATTAATTTTACTCCCTTTTCCATTGTCCATTATTGAATATATTCTTATTGCATTATGATTTGAAAAGGATTCATTTATTATTTCTGCTTTTCAGCATTTGGCTGTGAGATTTTTATGTAGTAATACATGGTCAGTTTTTTGTATAGGTACCTGCTGAAAAAAGGTATATTCTTTTCTATTTCCATTCAGTTTTCTCCAGAGATCTAGCATATCTAATTTTTTTCAGAACTTAATTCATGTCCTTGACTTATTTCTTATTTATTTTTTGGTTAGGTTTATCTAATCCCGAAAGGGGAAAATTTAGGGACCCCACTAGCATAGCCTTGTTATATCCTTCCTCTGCAACTCATGCAACTTCTCCTTCAAAAATTTAGATGCTATACCATTTGGTTCAAACATGTTTAATATTGATACTATTTCATTGTCCATGATACTTTTCAATAAGATATAATTTACTTACCTTACCTCTCTTAATTTTATCAGTTTTTGTTTTTTCTTTGTCTTAGATCATTATTGCTACCCCTTCTTTCTTTGCTTCACTTGAAGCATCACAGATTCTCCTCCTGCCCTTTACCTTTACCTTTTGTGTATCTCTCTGCATCAAATGCATTTCTTGTAAACAACATATTGTAGGATTCTGGTTTTTAATTCATTCTGCTATCTGCTTCTGTTTTATGGGCGAATTCATCCCATTCTCATTTATGGTTATAACTAACTGGGTATTTCCCTCCTGTGATTTTTACCTTGTGTATTCCCCTTCTCTTTTACTCCCCTTTCCCTATTTTCTGATCACTACCTTTCCCAGTCTACCTTCCCTTTTATCAGATCCCCTTTTCTCTTATACTATCCCCATCTTTTTAAAAAAAACTTTTGTATAGAGTAAAATAGATTTCTGTATTTAATCAAGTGTATATGCTATTTCTTCTTTGAGCTAATTTTGATGAGAATAAGGTTTTAGCTTTGCTGACCACCTTCTCTTCTCCTCTATTATAATAGCTCCTTCATACTCTTATGTGGAATAATTTATCCCTATTCCATTTTCCCCTTTGTTTTGGGGGATCCCATCAGTCACCTTGTAGCCATACATTCAATCTACATATTTCTAATTGCTCTTATAATACTCAAGTTTTTAAGAGTTACACATATTTATCTTTCCATACAAAAATATAAACACTTTAACTTTATTGAATTTATGTTTTCTCTTTCTTGATTCTTTTTACCTTGAGTAAACATTTAGACTTCAAATTTTTATTCAGCTCTGATCCTTTCATTAGGAATGTGTAAAAGTTCTTTATTTCATTAAATATCCATTTTCCCTTGAAAGATTATATTCAATTTTGCTTGGTAAGTGATTCTTGATTGTAATCCTTATGCTTTTGCTTTCTGATATGTCTATTCCAAGCCTTCTGGTTCTTTAATTTAAAAGCTGACAAATCCTGTGTTATCCTTACTGTAGCTCAATAATATTTGAATTGTTTCTTTTTGGATACTTGCATCTGTCATCTTTCTCCTTAATCTGTAACCTATAGAATTTTTCTATTGATTTCCCCAGAAGTTTTCATTTTGGGATCTCTTTCAGATAAGGATTGGTATATTTTTTTTTCAATTTCTATTTTGCCCTCTGGTTCAGGACAATATTCTTTGATAAATTCTTGACCGATGTTGTTCAGACTTTTAAAAAAGTCATGGCTTTCAGGAAGTCTAATAATTCCTGGATCCATTTTCTCTTTCAGCTGTTTTTCTCATAAGAAATTCACATTTTCATCTATTTTTTTTTTACTTTTTTATCTTTTTAAAAATCTTATCTTGATGTCTCATAGTGTCAGCAGCTTCCACTTGCTCAGTTCTAATTTTTAAGGAATTATTTTCTTCAAGGAGTTTTTGTTTTTCCTTTTCCATTTGGTCAATTCTATTTTTAGGGAGTTATTTTTCTCACTAATTTTTTACTCACTAAACTTTCCTATGCTATTGACCCTTTTTTCATGATTCTCTTGTATTACTCTAATTTCTTTTCTTAATTTTTCTCTATTTCTCTAATTTGCTTTTTAAACTTCTTGCTAAGCTCTGCCAGGAATATTTTGGAGGTCTGAGACCAGATTACATTTTTTCTCTGAAAATTCATATGTAGTCATTTTGACACTATTGTCTTCTTCTAAGTTTATGTCTTGATCCTCACTGCCACCATTGTGAATTTCTACAATCAATTTTTTTTTTGTTACTTGGTATTTTATGCTAATTGGGCTCTGGTCTTAAACAGTCCCAAGCTTTTTGTTCTGGGGCTTATGATTTTACTACTGGTCTTTAGTATCCTTCAGGATTTAGGTGTTTGCTTTCACTGAAGATATTCTACCTTTCTGATTTTCTACTTGTGGGCTAGGGCTTCCCCTGGGTGTGGGGTTTAGCTGCTAGCCTGCCCTGGGGTAGGACCATATAGTTGGATTACTGTGGTAATTACTGACCCTGGAAGAAGATCTTGTTGGTGCTCTGCCCCAGAGGTGAAGCCCTGTTGTTTGATTGCTATGGAAACAGGGCCTCTCTACTAGCCTACCCCGAAAGAGGAATTTTGCTCCTGGGGGAAGAGTTTTTGACTGAGAAAGAGATGGAAAGGATAAGGAAATATCAAAAGAATAACTCTGATTATGTACAATTGAAAGGCTATTGAACAAACAAATGTAATTAAAATTCTAAGAAAAACAGCAAACTAGAAAAATCTTTACAGGATATTTTTCTGATAATGATCTGAAATCTAAAGTATAAATGATACTTTTCCTTTTACATTTATTTTAATAATTTAAATTTATCTTTTAATTTTACATTACATAGATTTCTCCTTGAAACCTTTCCTCTTCCCACTTATAAAGTCATCTTCTTAACAAAGAATATTTTTGTAAAATAAAGAATAAAAAAGAAGTGGAAGAGACAAAAAGAGTAAAACTGATGAACACAGAAAAAAAATGTGATGTAATTGACATATTCTACACATGACTGCTGCAAAGGAGCTCATCTCTCTCTTTATGGCCAATTTCGTTCTTTATAATTTCACAATATGCATTTCAATTATTTTAAAGTTGTTATCTTTTTTTATTTCTATTTTTGTAGACATTATGTATATTGTATTGTTGGATCTTTCCATGTTTCCTTGTATTTATAATGTTTATGAGTTTTTTATAATAGTACAATAATATTACATATTCAAGCACCAAATTTGTTTAACTCTTTCCCCAACTGGTAAGCATCTATTTGCTTCTAGTTGTTTTTTGCTACTACTAAAAAAAATATTGCTCTTAATATTATAGTACATAGAGAGTCTTTCTTTTGTTCAATAATCTCTTTGGAATATATGACAAATATATTCCAAATCTTTGTAGTCAATCTTTGAGTCAAAGTATATTGATATTTTAGCCACTTTATTTACATAATCCTAAATTACTTTCTAGAATGGTTGTACCAAAATAATATAAATATATTAATATAATAGGTTAAGTAGTAAAAGAACAGAAATAAATAGTTCTCAAATAAGGAAAGTCAAACTATTAATAATGATCAAAAGTGATAAAAATCACAAAAATAAGAAAAATGTAAATGAAAAGAATCTTGAATTTTCAACCTCAAACCCACTATATTAGAAAAGATGACAGAAAAAAAATGACAATGAAAGGGGGAAGATTTTGGTAATACAGACATAATAATACACCATTGGTTGTTCAACCATTATGGAAAGCAATTTTGAGATTTACTAACTAGAAAAAATAGAATTCCTATCCATTGAAGAACTTCTAAACAAATTATAGTATCTTTGGGAGAAACTTCAAAGGATTTAGATGAACTAATGATGAGTGAATAGAACAGAATTGGGTGAATAGTTTATACAGTAACCATAATATTATGAAGAAAAATAAGCTGAAAAATTTGAAGCCAAGTCTGTTATGTCAGGACCTGAGAGTTCTTGAATACCCTAAGAATACCTGGAGTGTTTCTTTAATGCCACCAGCTTGAATGCCAAATATCTATGTTTTATATACTGTTAGGAGTCAAGGACTAGCACCTCAATTCCATTTAAATATTTATTATCAATAAGCTTTAATAGAATTATTTCATATAACAAGACATGTGCAAGTATTTCTCCTCCATACCTTAAGAGGAATACTTTTCCTACACCATTTTGATTGGGCGAGGCAAGTAATTAGGGGAAATTAAGAAAAGATCAATTCAATTTAGGTTGTTTTTTTACATAGCCTTAGTCTTCCACCAAGTTCATGTCCAGAGGTGATATGATTGCTAAGTGAGTCTGTATCTCAGACATCATTGTCCTATGTCTCATATATTGCTTCCAAAAATCATTTCTTGCTTCTCAGGTTATTTTTGCTGTATTGGATGCATATTTATAGACTCTAAAATCTTCCTTTCCAGATTACGGAGCCTCTCTTTACCTAGAATGGAAACAGAAAAAAGCAGAGACCAAGAATTGAGCTTCTTTCACAGGACCATATGGTCTCAGAGTGGAAGAGAGAGTCAAGGTCATTCTCCTTATGGGATATTCTCTTATAGTGTACAAAGAAAAAGTCACCAAGATCCTCCAAGAGTTAATAAGGCAAATAATGAAGTGGCTGAAGCCAACAGGCCATTGTGCATGCCTCTGAAAACAAAGAAGCTTCTCTTCAACACAGGGTCAGCTAATTGACCAGACCCAGCTACAGAATGTCTATTCATGTTCCACATTGTTTCTAAGGTACTTCCTTTACATATTATCACAATTATTCAGGAATTAAGCTCCTCATTATCTTCTATGTGGACAGATACCAACTGAGGTACTCTGCACATGAACTAGACACCTTCCTCCCCATTACAGTCTTATGAAAGATCAATGTAATGAGCTCCAGAAGATAATAATGAAGCATCTGTTATTACTTGATGGAGAAGTGATATACTATGAATGCAGAATGAGATAGAATACCTGGCACATAATAGATGCTTAATAAATGACTGAAAGTTGACTCGTGTAAATTTGGTTTGTAGAAAAAAAATTATTTTTCTTAAATTAATATATAATGGTATATTTCTGTCTAGATATTGTATACAAGTCTTTCTACAAATCTTTTGATCTTATTTTGCCTTATGATATTGTTGTAGCCATTTAAATTGTTCTCCTAATTCTCTTCTATTCACTCTGCATTAGGTTCATACCAGTCCTCTTAAGTTTCTCTGAATTTTTCCCCTTAGTTTTTTTATATTTCCATATTTTACCATAATTTATTAGCATATTTAGTATGCTCATTCTCCATTTGCCTTTCCCAGGTCATTGACCCTGATTAGTTTGAGCAAAATATGGGTCTGTATTAAGAATATGATAGAAAAGGATACATAGACCCCTTTCTGATTTGTTGAACTCACCTGTTAAGCAACTTTATTAATTACTTTCAAAATTCTAGTTCTCTGTAGAAAATAGTTTTGTTACCCCATCTTGGGGTCTGCCTATCCCAGGCAATAACCTGAGAAGCAAGTAAAAATATATTTGGAACCTCAAAATCCTGCTTATTAAATACCTGGAAGTTCAGAATATTTTTAAGTGATAAGAAAAATCACATATGAAAAAAATTAGATCCTTCCAAAGGTTAAATATAAAGAAGAAAGAAAAAAGAGAGAGAGAAAAATGTCCTTAGTAGTTACGGTTGAGAGGGAGTAGTGGGGCTGAGGTGGGCAGAGAGATAGAGAACTAGGTACTTAGTACACCAGGATTTATACTCATCTCTAAACTCAGATGAATGTATTTTTCTTCCTCATTCATTGATGTCACCTAGACAGGATTAAAGATCAGCCTCTACCCAACTATCTCAAATATATCCCATCCACAAGGCAGAAAATTTCTTCACTTATAATCAGTCTTAGAAATGGCCATATCACGTCTTCTTCCCCACAGTTAGGAAAAATGTAGGAATGACCAGGTAGTAAAGAATTGACTTTAGGCACTTAACCATCCAAAGTAGTGACTACATAGTAAATTTGGTTTGAAAAAAAAAATAACAATGTGAAAAACTGACGATTTTTTTTTCACTTCTCAAGAATATTTGTTTTGAAAAGAAAAAATCAACCTTTTTTCTAAAAAAACATACATTCTTTTTTGCCCACTTTATATGAAAGAGAGAAAGAGAGGGTAGGTGAAAGAGAGAGGGGGAAAGAGATATAGAGGGGGAGAAAGAGATTGAGAGAGAGTGAGGGGGGGAGGAAAGAGGGAGACAGCGACAGAGAGAGGCAGAGACAGAGACAAGGAGAGACAGAGAAAATGATATATTCCTACAAATAGGATGATATGGTGAATTGGTTAAAGATCTGGACTTGAAGTCAAAAAAGAACTAGACTCAAATCTTGCCTCTAACACTTAATAGGGCTACAAGCAAATTTTAACCTGTCTGAGCAGTTTTCTAATTTCTAAAAAGAAGAGGTGAAACTAGATGATCTCTCTGAGTTCCTTTCAGCTTAACATTTATGAACTAATATTAAAAATTAAAACTTAAAATTCTCTGAACTAAGAGAAATTCATTTAGTAGTCCAGAAAAATTAAAAACATCTGCTTGACGATAGTATTAAAAGTATTCAGCCTTTCAATACTGTGAACTTTTATAGAGATTTATTTTGCCTGTTTTTTAAACCTACTTATTATAGTACAATTTTGAAGGAACAGATTACCTTCTATTTATAGAGCTCCTTAAGATTTATTAAGTACTTTTTTGACAATAATTCTATGAGACAGGTAGTATCAGTGATGGCACCCTCATTTTAGATGTAGGAACTAATAATCAGGCAGGTTAAGAAATTTGCTCAGGGTCACATAGGCAATGGGTGTTGAAATGGGCACTCAAATCTACATCTTTTGGCTCTGAGGTCTTTCTTATTTATTAATTTTTTTAAAAATTCTCAACTTAAAAACTAAATAAAATGGGGAATTCCATCTAGAAAACAGTACAGAAAAAAATAGGATTTGAAACCACATATCTCTATTGCATACAGCTTGCTTCTGTGTTCTTTTCACTATACAACATTAACTATAATTTCATTGTGCACATAAATTATAAAATAAGCAATTTTGTCAACAGCATATATTAAAGAGTTGAAGAAGTATAACAAAAGGTAAAGGAATTAAAATATATATAAGTTGATAGATGCTATTTGGAATCAGAAAGTTACAATCTTTCTTTAGGTGGTCCATCATTTCAAATATTTGGACACAGTCTGATAAAATGCAAAGTGCTTGATTTGTCTTGAAGCCATAGAGCCTGAATACAAATCTAATATTTGCAAATTATATGACAGCAGCCAAGTCACTTAATTTCTCTGAGCCACAGTTTTTTTCATCTATAAAATGGGGTTAGTAACGTGTATTACCTTCCTTTTGGTTTGTTTATGAAGTTCTATAGGAATATGTATTGTCATTATATTCATGGTTTTGTTGCCTTATTTTCTAAAAGACTTCTAAAAAGACAAAAAATAACTTTAGCTGTCTCTGTTGTCCATATCCAGTTCAAATATTTAGACTGAAACAATAAAGCAAGAAGTCAACTCAGAAATTCAGTCAGACCCTGGAAGGTATAAGAATTCAAATGCTAAATGAAAAACATTCCATTCCATTGCATAATCAGGAACGCAAAAGAAGAGATGAAAATCTATAAAAGTTTATGGACTATGTATGTGGTTTTATATAGTCATGATTTACTTTGAGGACCAATTTAATAGATTACATTGAATAATTATATCATAAATTTTTAAACTGCAAGGCCCCCAAAAGGTCGTCTAGTTCAACAATTAGCTAATTTTAATTTTGAAGAGCTCCAATTATTAATAAGCACAAATCTGTCTTCCCTTTGGGTCAGAACATGAAGTGTCTAATTCTTCTTGCACAAGAAAATCCCTCAAATGTTTGAAAATAGGCCTACATAAACCATACCTTATCTTTGTAGAGAATATATCCAGATCCTTCAGATAATCTTTATATGAAATAGTTTCAAATCCATTCACATTGTAGTTATCCTCCTTTGAATATACACAAGTATTTAAAATCCTTCCTAAAATGTGGTTCCCCAAAATGAACATAATATACAGGATATGGTATTCTCAGAGTAGAATACATTAGGTCTGTAAATTCTCTGTACTTTTAGAGGTGAAAAAAATTAAGGTTATTTTTGAAGAGGAGGGAGCTATTTGCTCTGAGGAAGAAGGAACTACCTGTCTTCCCCAAGACATAAAAGTACAAATTAGAAGGGCAAGTATAGCCATATAAACTGTCAGATTAGAGATAGTACTATAAGTATAAGAGAAAAAAAAACTGTAAGAAAGAGAAAGGATCTAATCATGCTGGTTGGTGACTCCATGTTTAGGGATATTGAGGCAGTTATTTGTCAATCTGATATCAATAACAGAGAGGTCTATTTTCTTCCTGGAGCATATATATCCAAGTTAAAACAGACACTCTTCTAAGACTTGTCAAAATAAGTGATTGGTACCTATTTCTTCAGATCTAAGAGCACTATCAGTGGGAACCTAGAAAATACTGTCAGTGAGTCCAAAAAAAAAAAAATTCTTGAGCCAGAAATAGATCAGTGAACTTTTCTTCACTGTAGCTTAGTGAAGGCAAAGAACAGAAAAGAAAATTGATTTGAGAAGTAAACAGAATGGGATTTTAATTTTTGCATAAGGACTTAAAATATACTTGCTTCTGGTCAGGAATAGAGTGCATCTAAAAAAGAGTAAGAAGCATGTATTTTTCCTACAGTCTGGTCATTCTAATACAAAGATCTAAAATCAAAAGGATTTACCTCTAAAACCAGAGTTCCAGAGGATAAGTAACTTCTCCCAAGTAAAGATAGTAAACAACAGACCTATAATCAGGACTGAAATTCTCTGCTTTAGGTCTTCTGATTATAAAAGTAATGGGACCAATAGGTGACACAGTGGCTGGAGAACCAGAGCTGGAGTCAGGAATGCCTGAATTCAAAACCTGACCTCAGACTTTTTGGGCAATCATTTAACTTCAGATTACCAAAATTTCCTCATCTGTAAAATAGGGATAAAAATAGTTCTTACTTTCTAGAACTGTTGTGAGGATAAAAGGAGATAACAATTGTAAAGTGCACAGTTCCTGACACCTCCTACATGATAGTTATTATGATTAAAAGCAATGCCCTCTCTTATAATTAAAATATATATATTTTGCAATTATTTTGAATGGCATTTCTCACTTTTTGTCTTTTGTTAACACTATAAGGAAATATTAATTATTTTTATGCATTTGCTTTGTGTCCCTTTCATCATGAGAGGCATTGAGGCATATTAAAATAGAAAACTAGCTTCAAAGTCAACAAGATGAAGGCTCAAATTTTGCCTCTGACATATATTACCTTTGTGATTTTAGACTCTAGTTAAACTTTCAATGTACCCAGATAATTCTCTGACTCTACATTGTAGGGCTACACTGATAGAGTGAAATTCCTCACCAGGGTTTTCCAATTAAAGGTACTATTTGATTTGGACAACTATTTGGGAAAATAGAAATTGACCAGAAAACAAAATATAGGAAAACAAAAGCCAGAAACTAAATACTAGCACTGCAATTGTTCAAGTAGCTTAAGCCCTAGCCAGATCAGCTCTAATTGACTTCAACTTGAATGGCCTAAACATAGAATTATAATGTTTTTCCCTTCACATTCCAGGCAGTTGGTTTAACTGATGACCTGGGACTTAAATGTAACTCATTTGCATATAATCATAGACAAATAATATTCTCAATAGCAGTTACAAAAGTACCTAAATGTCACCTGTTCTGAGATTTTGTGGTGAAATATCTAATCTTCAGTGTTAATTCCTGAGATAAAACTAGAAGATATTTGAATCATAGTGAATTAATATCAATAGTTTGAGGACTATCATGAGTCATCATCTAACCTGGGGAATAACTTATGCAAAAGCCAATCTATGTAATATCAATAATAATAATAGTTCATATGTAATACCTTTTAAATATATTTTTTGTCCTCACTATGCCATTTTTTTTCCCCTGCGGATATCCCTTCCCAAACAAATCTGAACTCATTTTTATAATAAATAAATGGCATTTATCCCAATGGAGAGAGGGTTAATGTAGTAAAAAAAACAAACAAACAACAACAAAAAAAAAAAAAAAACACTAGAGTAAGAGAAAGATTCAAGTCCTTTCTCTTTCACTAAATTAACGTGTGATATTTGAGTAAGTCATTTTATATCTCTGGGACTCAGTTTCCTACTTTTTTTCCTTATAGTCCAACATAGTCAAGACCTCTAAGATCCATTCCAGGCTTGAAATTTTTTATAACTCTAATTTTATGTTAAACCTCGGTACAAAGACTCTCCAAATTCTTTGATAACACTGGAACTTTGTTGTATGGACGCTTCTTAAAATAAATAAGCCATATATTGTATTAGTATTTTTATGATAAAAACTTTTTTAATGGTCTGTGTATATTATAAAAGGCTTGTTGATGAGGAATTTACCTAAAATAGAGAATCATCAATTTTAGATTAAGTAAAACCATACAGATAGCTGGGATGATAATAAAAAGAATATAATAGAAAATAATGATCTTAAGGTCTCAGATCTGAATCCTCAGAAAACTGGAAAAAATCTAAGCACCCTAGAACAGACCCACTCCAAGTAAATAAAGTCAGCTTCAACTGCAAGGACTTTGGGACTTATAGTGTTGCCATCTTTATTATACAGGAAGGATAGGACAGATTTGATATAGAAGATAATCTTAGCAAACTGAAATAGCTGAAGATATAGGAAGAGTAGAAGTAGTTAGTCAGAAGTCCTGGGTTCAAACCCTGGCTCTGGTAGTCATTAATTGTATTTGAGCTGAGCACTTGACTAATCTGGGACTGAGTTTTCTCAGCAATCAAATAAGTATGCTGGACTAGAAGACCTCAAACTTCCTTCCAAATCTAACTTGTTGTCTGGATGTACTTTAGTATCTTATAGCTGTCATGTAGCCAAAGTTCTCTAGGATACACAGTGGATAGAGTACCAGGCCTGGAGTCAGGAAGATTTACCTTCTTTGAGTTCAAATCTGGTCTCAGACACTTATTAGATACTCGGCAAGTCACTTAACCTCTGTTTGCTTCAGTTTCTTCATCTGTAAATAAGCTAGAGAAGGAAATAGTAAATCAGTCCAGTAAATTTAGTAAGAAAACCCCAAATTAGGTCATGAAGATTTGGACACAACTGGAAAACAACATGTTATAGCTTAGCAGCCTCAAAGGCAATTTGGGTCTTGCAGATCATCACTCTCACCAATTCCTGGAAACATCTCCGGTCTATCCACTGACATTGTTTTCTAGTTCTCAAAGGCATTTGTGCATTGATCCAAGTTGTATTTCATTATATCTTTATCTCAACACCAACTATCCCAGCTCAATACTGTCTTAAAAAGCACTTAATCCTACTTACACAAAGAATGTTACCTATTAGCTAGATGAGTAGAGGGCTGGGCCTTCAGGCAGAAAGACTTAAATTCAAATTCTGCCTCTGATATTTATGAGCTATATGATTCTGATTTAGTCACATAATAATAATCAGTTTTCTCAACTGTAAAATGGGGATAATAGAGGCACCTATGTTCCATGTTTGTTCTGAGGATCAAATTAAATAATACTTGTAAGATGTTTTATAAACCTTAAAGCATTTGATAAATATTTATTGTTACAATTATTTCCCCTTAGCAACAGTCAAACTTGAAGCCATTTACAATGCAAAGAGATATTCAGAAAAAAAAAAAAACTCAGGAAGACAGACAAGTTACCTTTTAAAAAATCTTCCTTGCCAAGAAATTCATTACCATTTACTAAAATGTTCTTGAGGCGTGACTATTTGTAGAACAAAAATATGTTCAGTAGATTTTTCTTACAGGAGCAAGAGAGCTGGATCCTGCTGAATGTTACATTCATGCACAAAAACAATTCAAGTTTGCTTCGATTTTACCCTAGTCCTTTTTCTGGACTTTATAGCTTTCTGCTTGATGGATGTGTTTAATGCTTTTTCTAATTAATGGCAGTTAGGCATAGACATTGAAAAGGAAACAGTCTCCCTTTTCAGGAAGATTGAAAATTTTACTGATTTTTGAAAAATGCATTTGCTTCTAATTAGGAAGACAAAACCAATCATATGTTAATGGACATTTTATCTTTTGTGATTCATTCTCTTTCTCCCTTTTGGAACAGCATCTCTCTGCAGCATTCATAATCAAGGCCTATAAGCTTCTTTAACCAGATCTTTCTATGTAAAAATCTGAGGGTCTCTGTCACATATAATTGATCATGGTCATTGAACAGACATACAAATAAATTTTTAATGGAATAAGCAGCTTAATAGTTAATTAAGAATGGTTAGGAGATTAACAGATTGCTTGACTGCTTATAGGACTTAGATGAAATGGGAATCAACAACTCTATTTCTTCTAATGAGATGGAGGACTTGTTACAAGGCCATGCTATCTCCCTTGTCAGTACTTCCTAATGTCTTCCAGGCCTTCCCATCTGCCCTCCCTTTTTGCCCTGCAGTCTCTTAGCATCATCATCTGACCTACTTATGTAACCTAAAGGCCTATGGAACTTGTCATGACCCCACCACTGCACCCTTAGGATTTCTCCATCTTTCCATCTGGTTAACAGCTACTTTATTTTATGGGGTTGTCTCCCTAGTTAGAGTGTGAGCTCATTAAATACAGAGATTGTCTCAATTTTTCTATTTGTCCCTCTAGTACTTAGTACATTGGCCCATAATAAGCACTTAACAAATTTGTTATTGTTGTTGTTATTGGCTTGTTTATTTTTTATCATTAATTAACATAGCAATTGTTAAAGCATCTCCATTTCCCCAGACAAGAATGCTTGGATGCTGGATAAGATATTTAACATTTTACTTAATGCAAGGAATGATACATAATGGAGCACTTATCATATGTCTATGTAGCCATAGTATCTCAGATTCAGGACACCCCCAAGCAATATATAGATTACTACAAAACCATGAGTTCCAAGAAAGACAGTCCAATTTGCTCAGTAGCTTCTGGCCACTCCTTCTGTGAGCAGCCAGAATTAAAAACAAAACAAAACACAATTCCCAATAAATGTTCATGAAATCTAGTAAAATCATATGAAAGATGAAAGAATTCCAAGTCTAGGATTCAATTCTGCGGGCCTGAACTGAGGTATAACCAAAAGAACTTATAGTTTTTACTTTTAGTATCCTGGTGTTGGTAGGGGGCCTGTTTATCTAATTCTCTTCATGGCTAGCTCATCATACAAGGAATACAGGAATGTAATTAAAAACAGATTTTAGAAAGGAGAATCTGGGCTCACCACCTTCTCTTTTATCCTTCTGAATCAAGGTTCTCTAATTCCCATTTCCAGTGGTATAAAGCAATACCAAATGCCTCTCTAGCTCTTCAGCTCTGCTCTGTTTTTCAGCTTTATTAAAATAACTATACATCTGCAGATATAGCAGAAAATTTAATCCCCTGTTGCATCAGCATCATAGTCTCCAGTCTTGGCTAATTTTCTCACATGTATACATTATGTAGCTATCACATTCACAGGCTCATTGGGACAGAGTAGAGTTCCAAAATCTGGTCATGGTTAGTCTAGGAAAGAAACCAGTTTTAGCTCTAAAGATCCTGACTGGAAACAGCTGAAGCATCTACTGGTTTTAGAACATGTGGTCACAAGGGAAAAGGAATTTCTGGAAAGGAGGGAAAGGTAGAAAGAATATCAAGAAAAAGATTTCAAGAAGGAATGAAAAGAAAAAAAGTTATTCAATCAAGGAAAGAAGGTATATCACTGTCAACATCAGATAAAGGGGAAGCCAAGGAACTGCTGAGTAAGTAGTTTGAATAATCTTTGAATAATCAAAGTGAAAAATTCAAGATTTTCAAATCTAAACTGCCTTCTTACAGCTTATTTGCCAACCAGCATCAGTCAGTATTGACAACCATAGTATTCATCAATTATATGATCATGGGTGAATCACTTAGTTTCAATAAGCCCCCATTTCCTTATATTTTTAACATGGATATTCTTCCATTGATATTGTATGTCTATAATTAATGTAATACCATGACCCCAAATTAAGGTGATTCAAAGAAAGATGGCTATCAGATATATGGTGAGTGGGAGTAGTCTTTAGGCTATTATAATAATGACATGAATGGGAAAATACAATAATTAGTCTGTAAGGTATTATAATTATGGCATACATAGAAGTAATGTAATACATTATCAATGAAATATATTGGGAAAGAATATATGGCAAGGGATAACAGATGGATTACACTGATCCTTACAGAATAAAGGAATTATAATTAAATTATAATTAATTAATAATAATTAATAGGAAGACCAGAAAGTTAGATACAAAGTATTGAAGAGAAGACATGGGCAAAAATTGCTTTGTCATAAATCTGGTCTCAGACACTTAACATTCCCTAGCTGAGTGACCCTGGGCAAGTCACTTAACCCCAATTGCCTCAGCAAAAAGCAAAAAAAAAAAAAAAAAAAAAAAAGTAAATTTAAGGGGCAGCTAGGTGGCGCAGTGGTTAGAGCACCAGCCCTGAAGTCAGGAGGACCTGAGTTCAAATGTGGTCTCAGATACCTCCTAGCTGTGTGACCCTGGGCAAGTCACTTAACCCCAATTGCCTCAAGCAAAAAGCAAAAAAAAAAAAAAATTGCTTTGTCATGAATGAATTGCCCTTTCTACCCCTGGAAGGTAGGGCATGCATCAATAGGATCTTACACCCAAAGTAATGAAGCATATAAATAATTATATTGTTTGTCTTCATGAAGTTCTTGTGTGCCATGTGCTCTGTACAATGTAAAAAATTACAAACATGTAGGCTACCATTATTTATGATGTAATCTATAAAAAAGCAGATAATAAAAAAGATACATTTGAACAATACCTGCAAACTGAAGCTGGGTCAAAAAAAGGAGCTAAAATTTAGAAGAGATCTAGCTATAGGAAGAAAAAGCAAAGGTCCCAATATTTTTGAAAAAATATGGTTAAATAGAATTATGGTTATTATGAAACCATAAATACTAAAGAAATATGGCTAAATATTGTTTCTGAGTTGTTTCAGTCATGTCAGAGTCTTGACTGTATTTGGGATATCTTGGCAAAGATACTAGAGTGGTTTGCTATTTCTTCTCCAGCTCATTTTACAGATGAGGAACTAAGACAAGTGACTTGCCCAGAGTCCCACAGCTATTAAATGTGTGAGACTACATTTGAACTTAGCAAGATTAATCTTCCCAACTCTAGACCTGATGCTCTTTCATTGTGGCAACAAAGTGCCCCTGTGGTGAAATACTAAACACTAAAGTAACATTTAAAGTGAAATTTCTGGGATGTCATTAAGTCAACAACACATGCATCATGGAAGCCTTTACTCCCATGCATTCATAATCATGAAATTAACCAGTATTGAAGAAATGCATTATTTTTTTACACTGATAAGTATTTATCATAAAAGACAGGAATTCTGAATGACAGTTTACATAGCACACAGTATCTGTTAAAATGTTTCTGAAAAAAAAGTTACATGTAGAAAGGCCATGAAGAAGATATTATAATCTCTTTGAAGATTGTCTTGAGGCATATTTTGAATCTATATTCCTAGTGTCTAACAACTAATCAATAAACATTTATTAAGTTCCTATTGCTAAGCACTGGGGAGATGAAAAGAGTCAGAAAATAGTTTCTATTCTCAGGGAGCTTACAGTCTAATACAGTGATAGGTAGTGACTTGTTAGAACATAGTATGTGCTCAAAAAATACTTGAATAAAATTTTTGGATGACTAGAAAAATTGAGCCAGGAAACCAGGAGCTAAAGCTTTCTGGAAAAAAATATAAATGCACATACAAACATATACATATGTAGTCTGTATCCATACATACCCACACCACAAATGTAATATGTGGTATGCATATATATGTGTATTTATATATTGGTATAAAGACAGACTTTTTAACCTTTGTTCTTTCAAATACTTTCATGATTATAAAAATCAAAGGTTATTAGGACTATATTTGTCTGCCTTCATTATGAGAAAAAAACAAGAGAAAAAAAATTGTTTTGTTAATCATTTAAGAACTAAGGTGGGAGTAAAGGTATTATTATTAGCCTTGAGCAAGAGTGACAAAGGTAAAAAATATCTGGCTATACATTGACTTTGGAATGAAGAATAATTGTTCCTTCGGTATTCTGCAAAGGGTTCAGAGTTCTTAGTAAGCATTTTTCCTTCACTTGCTTTCTATCCAGTTAACTTTGATTCAGTGCATGGCTTTCTCTATTTCCTTCAACCTAACGAGTTCCCATTGTCATTTCTTCATTCTTTAACATCTTTCTTTTTTTTCCCTATGGGCTATCTCTTTGCCTTTTATTAAATGCAATCCTCCAAAAACCTTTGACATAATTTTAAAAAATTCTAAACTTAAATTCTAAATAAAGTGAACATTTCTCTCTCTCTCTCTCTCTCTCTCTCTATATATATATATATATATATATATATATACTGAATAAAATAGAAAAGCGGATTG
This sequence comes from Myrmecobius fasciatus, assembly GCA_023553655.1. Taxonomy (NCBI): domain Eukaryota; kingdom Metazoa; phylum Chordata; class Mammalia; order Dasyuromorphia; family Myrmecobiidae; genus Myrmecobius; species Myrmecobius fasciatus. The sequence continues at coordinate 315,127 of JAJPUD010000200.1, read as the reverse complement.
TATAGGAAATTGCAAATAAATTATATGCTGCTTGATTTTCTTTTAAAGTTCATAATAAAGTTGGCCTATAGCTTTCAAAGCCCTTCTTTTCTATGCTTCTTTCTGTACTTCCTTCTGTTCTCAACATTTTTAAAAAGTTGTCTCAATGACCTTTTAATTTATTTTTAATTGGGAAGATGAGAGGGGTAGGAAGTTACCATATCTCAAGCACTGCATAGCGGAGAGGACCTTCATCAATTATGTTTCATATGAGAGTAAGCTATTTATTTTGTGTCTGCCAGAAACAAATTGTCATTTTGTTGACATTTGTTAAATTATATACCATGCTACCTACCTAGCTAGCCATTCCAGTAACAAGGACTATGACCTAAATTCCAAATGCCTGAGACTGAAATCATCAACCTTGCCCTAAGAAGACTTCAATATTCAAGTCTTTGTACTGGTATGTACCCATATACCCCCAGATTTGCAATCCAGGTTTCAGCTTACTTATCCTTCACTACATCAAAACCACTGAAGACATATGTTATTGACATTCTCACTTCTGAGTATTTGTAGCATTAATGAATCTGCCACGAGGATTATTTTTTTGCATTCAGGAGCTGACAAAAATAAAATTTTCCTTTTAGATTCTGACTTTTACCATTCATAAACTACAACCAGTTCAGGGCAAATGATGAAGACAATATGATGGAATCTATAGTACTGACATTATATGTCTGCATTACTGTCATTTTGATGGTCACTTCATCCTCTCATTTATATCTTATTTTGCACAGATCACACAGGCAAAACTACTCAATTTTCTCAATATGATGGTGATATATGAATATGAGCTTGGACTACAGGAAAACAATTGTCTTTCTGGCTAAGGTCCATAATGAGAAAAATAATTACCTTCTAATGTTTAAATTTTCTCTCAAAAGCAAATCATTCCTTTAAGTAAGAGGTCAGCATTGACTGTCCACATTACTAAATTTAAATACATTGCAATTTCCACAAGTAAGTTTAAGTTTCCTGTGTTCTGTATTTCATACTATGGAGCCAAACTCTGTTGACCCCTATACTAACAGCCAGTGTCTTGAAAACAACAGCAACAAATAATAATAATAGTTCTTGGAAATAGAAGAATATTTTTAATTAAAGCAAATTCTTCCAAATAATGGCATAAATTAAGCAATATAACTATTTTTTTTCTTTTTAATTCAGGTAAGGCTTCACATATATTTTTTCCTATACTTATTTGCAGGAAATTTTTAGGTCATGTCAAGTTTCATGAGTATGCTCAAAGTATCACAATAGCTAATATTTATAAAATGCATTAAGGATACTGTCTCATTTGGTCAACTTAAATCTGTGAGAGAGGTATTATTATTATTCCCTTTTTGTGGATAAGGAAACTGAGGCCCAGAGAAGTAAAAGTGTGTTATCCAGAGTTACACAGCTAAGAAGTATCTGAAGTAGGACTTGAATTCAGATCTTCCTAACTTAAATTCAATATTTTATGTACCTAACTACCTGTATTAAATTCAGTAAAATAACTAATAATTATCAAAATAGAAGATACATAGTCATATATAAAATATCAATTAGAAACAATGGCTCATATATGACAGGAGCTTAATATCTCAGATAAATGAATGCAGAGAAAATGATTTTATATACAAAGGTAAATATACATAAGTTTATTCCATAGATTGAAGATAAAATGGGAAGAATGCTTAATATGAAAAGTAAATTTTTATGCATTCTTTACATATTTCTCATGCTTTTGATTGTCCTATGTCCTTTTTAAAAATATTGATAGGTTTAATTTCTTTCCTGTGTTGTTCTTCTGTCAGTAGATATATGTAAAGTTTCAGGAAGCCCATTGAATTTAGTGTCATGATTCCCACATTCATCCTCCTTGGGCAATTAATTTCGCCTCCCTAGCCTTCAGTTTCCTTTTTTTGTGAAATGAAGCGATTGGAAGAAATAATTTCTTTGACTATGCCTCTGGTTCTGTGAAGATATTTTTAAAAAAATTAACAAATTTTATTTTCTGTTTCTTCCCCAATTTAAATGAAAAGAAAAAGACCATCATTATAATAAATATGCCTGTTAGATGAAATGAATTACCCATTGTCCATGTCCAAAAATACACATCTCCCCAGACATAAACCTAGATGGGGATTATCCAACCTTTGATGTCTTGAAAAGAGGGGACACTAGCCCTCTAGCTACATACAACCCAGCTAAGCTCTTCAAAACACCCATTTTTTAAATAAAATCATAGAATTTCAGAGTCCTCCTAGCCCAGTTATGAGGCTTTGAGATTCTGTGATTTTACAAATTTAGTTAAGTGATTTATAAAAATGTTGAATGTCATCAGGCCAAACAGAGATCACTGGGGAACCCCACTGGAGATCTCCTTCCAAGTTAATATGTAATTAGTCTTTGGGTCTTGCCATTCACCCAGTTCTTAATCTACCCTCCAGCTATTATCCTCATCTCTCCATCTTGATCCACAAGAATAATAAGGGAAACTTTGTCAAATACTTGCCTTCATCTTCAGCATCTTTCTCATCTGTCAAGCTAGTAATCCTGTCAAAAGTAAAAAAGTATAGACTAATGGGACCTTAAAGAAGCCATGTGGATGCTGCTTCTTCTTCAAGATGTTTATTCCCTATCCCTTAAAGAGATAACATGAATAATGGATGGAGAGCTGGCTTCAGAGAGAGGAAGACATGAGTTCCAGTTCTTCCTTTGAAGCATATTGCTCAATTCTCTTAGCAACTCTCTAATATTATAGGTACAAAGAAATTGCTGACCTGTATCAGAAGAGGGAATCTCTTCACTGAAGAAGTCCTATGTCAATAAAATCACAAATTCTATCTCTGTCCCTTCAATAATGCATCGTAGAATTTTGCCAGGAATCAAAGCCAAACTCTCTGCCTTAACATTTTTCAGAATCTATTCTTCTTTTGAAAACTGGAATATTTGCCATGCTATGATCCTGTAATACTCCTCCCATCCTTCATAATTTTCCAGAAGTCACAAATACAATTACATCAACATTTACATCTGCCTATTATTTCAATGCTCAAGCACAAAGTACATTTGGACCTGATTGAATTCTAAAAGATCAGGTAGATGTTGTTTACTAAGTACCCATTCCATATTAGTCATTTTTTCCCTATCCTTTCCAGTGCAAAGATAATTTTCTAAACAGCACCTGCAGCAAGATTTGATCTTAGGTTTTCTTCACTGCATCACTATCCACCATGTCATCACTCTGCTAAACAAATCCTAAAATCTCATTACCATTTCTATAAATTACTAACAAAACCCAAAATGAAAGAATAATAAGTACAACTCCAGTCAAAATGAATAATATATATGGGTCTAAGCCTACCAAGATACATGCAAGCACTCTTAACAGAAATAAAGGAAGAATTAATTAGAAATGTATTCAGTGCTCATGATTGAACCAAGACAATATAATACATTTATAGATATAATACTGTGCCAAATTATATAGGAGACACTTTGTAAAATTAGCCTGAACAATGAAAAATTTTAATGACAAAAAGAAGGAATGAAGTATAGTATGACTAGGCCTTAGCTATATTATAAATAAGTCATAATCAAAACTAGTTGATATTGTTAAAAAAAATACGTTGACTAATAAAATAAGACTAATATATAAGAATAAGAGGCAATAGAAAACAATAATTCAGTATTTGATAAACTCATGACTTCTTAGAGTTTTTCAGTGGGAAACTCAGAAAGCAGTTTGGCAGAAATTGTTTCTATAGGCATTTTACACCAATAAGCACCAAATGAATACAGAAAGTGAACATAAAAAGATGACATTAAAAACAAAACAAACAAAAAACTTCTCACAACTATGACTAGAATTCTTAGCCTAAAATAGGAGAGCTAGATGCCATTGTGGGATAGAGTACCTGACTTGGAATCAGAAAGAATTGAGTTCAAATCCAAACTCAGACATTTACTGGTGGTGTGATCCTGAACAAGTCACTTCACATTGTTTGTTTCAGTTTCCTCATTGTAAAAATGAGCTGGAGAAGTAAATGAGAAACCACTATAGTATTTCTGATGCACAACTGAAATGACTGAACAAGAAAAAAACATTAAAAAATAAGCTGTTCTCTTAGATAAAATAAAAAAAAACTGTAGCATGGACAAAATCAGAGATGTTTGCACAAGAACAATTGTAGAGTGGAAAAATATTTGCAAAAAGCATTACTGATAAAATTCTGCTGTCTAAGACATAAAGGAATTTACACAAATTTATTGTTGTTCAGTCATTTCGATCATGTCTTTTGTGACTCCATTTGTTGTTGTCTTGGCAAGGTTATTGGAATGTTTTGCCACCTTCCTTTTCCAGCTCATTGTACAGATGAGGAAACTGAGGCAAAAATGGCTAAATGAATTGCCCAGGAGGATACGTTAAGTTTTTAAGTCCAGATTTGAATTAAGGTTTTTCTTATTTCAAGCCTAGGTTTCTATCCACTGGGCCTCTTATGTGCCCTATAAACATATGACACCAAGAGCCATTAATAAATAGATAAATAGCTAAAGGATATAAACAGTTTCCAATGAAAAGTTGTAACCTGTAAAAAGCCAAACAAAAACATATTTAGTGACTGATTGTTTCAAATAACTAAGATAAATAAAAATAAAAGCAACTCAGGGATTTCAAGATGTCAAAAAATATTATTGTACTTGATGTAGAAAAAACAATGCTGAGACAGGCAAACTAATACACTATTGGTGGAGTTTAAATTGGTCCCATTATTTTTATTTTAACTTATAATTGTGCAAGAAAAATACCATACTATTATTATAAAAATAGTATCTATTCTATATAATGCTGTGTCACATAATACTCTACTATACTCCACCATACCATATTATTCATATCTGACACACCAGTGATGCCACTGGAGGGCACATACACGAAAGAAGTCAAAGATAGAAATAAAGATGTCTTATCTACCAAATACTCATGGAACTTTTTTTTTTTTTTTGCTGAGGCAATTGGAGTTAAGGGACTTGCTCAGAATTGCACACCTAGGGAATGTTAAGTGTCTGAGGCCAGATCCTCCTGACTTCAGGGCTGATGCTCTATCCACTGTGTCACCTATCTGCCCCTCTCATAGTACTTTCCATATTGGCAAAGATTTAGAAATAAAATAAGTATGAAACAATTGGGGAATAATTGAGCAAATTGTGGTATATGAATATAATGAAATATTATGCAATAGAAATGTCAAATATGAAGAATTCAAAGAAAAATGATATTTATGTGAATTGATAACATCTAAAATAAATCATATTCCAAAGAACAATAAATTTGATGATTTTAGTAATGTAAACTGAAAGATCATCAGAGGAACCCAAATTCTAAGAAGCAAAGAGAACATTAATCATACCAGAGAATTGGTGGTAAAGCATAATTTCCTGATCATGTTGTTGTGCCACAGTTCCCATGTCTGTTTCCCTCAATTGTTCTGTCTCAGTTTCCCTTAATTGTTCTGCCTCGATAGCAATACCCCGTTTCTGACCATCAGGAATAATTGGGCTAGCATTCCAAAGAGTCATAAAACCTCCAGATGGCCCATCTCAAACACCTAGACATACCCCTTATCTTTATGGCCCCAGACAATGTCTCCTAGCTTCTTCCCAAACTTATCACAATTTATGATCCCTTCCTTCATACCCCCAACCTGTCAGAACTGAATCGATAGTCCTTTCCTTGAACTCCAATCCCCCTAGTACCCAACCCCTTCTTCTGCCCCATGAGCTCTTTGTTCCCCTGAGCAATGGAGTCTTATAAAATCCTTGATACCCCTCAATATAGCACTGGACACTTTGAGACGATAGTCCTATTGACTAGTCTTACCTCTCCATTAATATCAATAAAATATTACCTAGTCTCCAATGTGTGGTACTGCCTCAGTTTCTCTTGGAGCATTATAATGTGAAGAGTTAAGGGTCAATTAGTGAGGAATCTTGTATGAACTGTCAGATGCAATGTTGACATCTCTGATTGTATTTCTTCAAAACAATGGGGGTCCAATTTAGAGAAAAAAAAGAAAGAAATATAAAAATGTAAAATTTATATTTTTATATATATGTGCAAATATAAAAATATAAAAAAACTATAAAAACACCATAACACAGCAAATAGAACTTGCCTTCACTGAACCATTGCTTCTGTATGCCCCTCTCTTGGCCAGGAATCAAGAAAAGTATACACCCTCACAACATAAAGAAGGCAAACAAAGGAATGACCACCCGATACTGAGAGGAAAGTCATTCTCCAGGAAGCTGATCTCTCAAGGGTTCACTTTGAAGCTTTCACCCTGCACCAAAATTCCCTGAATAAATTAGGTTTCATAAAAGTAAAATAGCAAAATGCAATAACAACTAGGCTGAATTACTTCTAAGATGAAGAAAACAAATAAAGAGAGGGATTGTTGCAAGGTTTTGGGGGCAGTTCCCAGATGTGTTCAGCTGAAAATCCATGGAAATGACCGTAGCTCCAGGGTATGGCTAATGCTAGCACCCCAAGGTACATTGAGCTATCCACACATTGAACTCTAAACTATGCCTGCCTGCTGTCACTAATCTCCTAAAATTACTACATCTGTTGATTGACATGTATATAATTAACAAGAAGTACATTTGTAGCCAGGGACCTTTTCTCTATATGTAAAAATCACTGCTGACCCACTACAGGCTGGCAGCTACCAAGGCATTTGAGTATTTCCAGTCAATGATATGTGACTTAAGAAATTCCTAAAGAGGCAGTTGCACAGAAAAGATTCTGCTGGCTAAAACAGTCCATTAGAACATTTCAAGTTTTGCCTTCTTTGCAGCTTTCTTGCTAATGATAAAACTAACTTCAAGAAAGGGAAAAGGGAAAAGATCTTTAAAACTAGTTTTTAGATTGTAATTCCCTCAAAATCTAAATGGACTTCACCAATCATCAGAGAAGTTAGAAGACAATTAAGGACCTTCTCAAAAGTTCATAATGAATATGCTTTCTTAAAATATTGTGGCAAGGAGCAAATGATAATCAGTTCAGCTTTGAATCATTTCAGTATTCTGTATCTCATATATATTATTTAAAAAAAAAACAACAACCTTGGTGGTCACATGTTTGATAAACCAATCGGCCAAGTTATTTTTGCTGGTTTAAGATCAAATCTTTTCTGTCAGAAGTAGACCTAAGTACTCAGGGAATCAGCTCCTGCACAGCTGTCTTGAATGTGTAGGTCAAGAGATAATTACCGCATCCTGCCTCCATGTCTTTGCTTGGGATTGTTCTCATTTCTCACCTCTACTTCTTGGAATCCTGAACTTCATTGAGGGTTAGCTCCTGTTTAAAGCATTTCCTAAATACTCCAAATTGTTTGTCAATTCCCCGATTACTTTATTCATTTTCATATTTACTTATCTTTGTGCATGCTTTCTCTCCCACTGCCTTATCCCATATAAGCTGCTTGAGGAAAGGAATTGGTCCATATTTGTCTATATATATTGAACATCTAGTATGGTGTTTAGTACACAGCTGATGCTTAATACTTCTTGTTGAATTGAATTAAATTAAATTGAAATCCTATATGTGTATTTCAGGTGATTTTTGCCATTCAACTTGCCAAGATTGTAATTTATGCTTGAAAAGACATATACAGACAGCTCTGATTAAATGAAGGACCTTTTAAAGTTATTCAAAATCTACTTCAGATTTCTAGAATGATAGAAAATCCAAACTCTAACAAACAAATCTGAATGTTGTTTTGAATGTCAGGTACAGATGAAATGTAAGCACAGAGGACAGTGGGACCTAAGATAGCAGACCTGAAATGGGCTGCCATTAGGCTCTGAAGTAAATGCATATATGGGGATGACAGGTTCCATTTTCACTTCCTGATTGGCAAAAATGGATGACAAGTGGTAGATGAATGAAAGAAAGTAGTCCTAATCCTAGTCATACATGATATATCCCAGTACCTCCAATATTAAATGTATTGTTATTACAATGTGACTCCATGTATGGTTACCAAAAATAATCAAGAATCTACCAAATTTACATAAGGTTCTGAATGAATTGAAAGATGAAATGCATTTAAGAACAATTATCTGAAATCTGAATTATTCTTTTATGATATTATACTATGCATTTAAGTAATATGCATTTTTTTACTTTATGGTACAGAAATTGATATTTTACTTTTATGGGGCAGCTAGATGGCACAGTAATTAGGGTACCAGGTCAGGATTACAAATCTAAGCTTAGAGAGAGATCTATAACACTGGATGAGTCACTTAATCTCTGTCTCAGTTTCCCCATCTGCAAAATGGGGATAATGATGGCACTTATCTCTCAGGGTTGTTGTGAGGATCAAATCAGATAATTGTAAAGTACAAAGCATAGTGCCTGACATATATAATAAGCACTGTATAAATAGTAGCTGTTTTCATTTCTTTGTTTTCTATGCCTATGATTGGCAGCTTACAGAGATATCAAACTCAGGGCTTATGGCCCCCAGTGTGTAGTTGAAGTCAGAATAAAATGTAATTGGGAAATGTTCAAAAAATAAATAATGCAGTATAGATGTTGTTAACAAGTCATTTAACCTCCTAGTGCTCTAGGCAGCTCTCTGAAATCAAAGAGGTGCCAGCCTGGATGGGTAAAGGGAGCTTTCTCACCAAAAAAATTCCCTATGCCAATGAAATCAAGTCCACTTGAAATAAAACATATGTTATGTATATGTTTTTTCTCTCCTTTATTTCATGTATGGAAATGATTTATATTTTATGGAATTGCGAGACTATTCAATCAGTGTTCAATAAAACTAAATAAGCATTTACTAAATGCCTTCTATATGCCAGGCACTGTACTGCATGCAGATATAAAGAAAGGTAAATGATAGCCCCTGCTCTCAAAGAGCTTACAGTCTAATGAAGCTAAACAATTATTAAACATATTTATAGGGTCCATGATTTCCCAGATTCACCGAGAATCATGGAATTCTAGAACTGGAAAGGACTTCAGACATCATTTCATCTAACTGTATTATTCTAAAGGTTTATTCTATAGGTTTAAAGCTGAAAAAGACCTCAGAAATGTGCCCAGTTCCCTCATTTTATAGATGAGGCCCAATAAAACACATCTAGTAAATTGTTCTTTCTCATTTTTCAAAGATCTTGAGTTCCAAATTTTTCTCTCTCTCTCCTCCCCAAGACAGCAAGCAATTTGATATAGATTATATATGTACAATCATTTTAAACATATTTCTATATTAGTCATGTTTGTGAAAGAAAAATCAGAACAAAATGGAAATATCATGAGGGGAAAAAAGCAAACAAAAACCAAGAACGGGTAGAAATAGTATACTTTGAGCTCTACTCAATTTCCAGTTTTCTCTCTGGATGTGGATGACATTTTCTATCCCAATCTATTGGAATTGTCTTGGATCACTGAATTACTGAGAAGAGCTAATTCTATCATAGTTGATCATCATAATGTTGTTACAATGTACAATGTTCTCCTGTTTAGCATCAGTTCATGTAAGTCTTTCTAGCCTTTCTGAAATCAGCCTATTCACCATTTCTTATAGAACAATAGTATTCTGTTGCATTCAAATACACAACTTATTCAGCCATTCCCCAGGTGATGGATATCCACTCAGTTTCCAATTCCTTGCCACCACAAAGAGAGCTGGTACAAACATTTTTGCCTATGTGGGTTCTTTCCCCTCTTTTATGATCTCTTTGGGATATAGACCCAGTACATCTAGTAAATTGAAGAACCAGTACCAGAACATCAGTCTCCTGAATCTTAGTAAAGGACTCTTCCAATTATAATTAGAGCTGCCCAACCTCACAACATGTAATATGGGGTGTTGTGTGTGTGGTTGTATAACTCAAGGGAAGGCAGAATAGACATTTCTAGTCTTTTTCTCCTTTATTCTTACCCAAGGGAAACTTTAATTCCTGCCAGGAATAGAAGCAGGAGGTTGGAGACAGAAGCTTGTTCACTCTGTTCTCTTCAGAGAGAAGGAGCATCAAGGTAGAATTTTATTCATTTTCTCCTTTAAATGTTGTTAGTCTAAGGGATGTGGTTTTCAGGTTCATACTAAACTTTTTGATTGCTATTTATTATTGGAGGAAAAAAGGACTACAAGCTTATATTCAAGTCTTGACCCCTTTCCAACCAAATACCAGTTTCACATATAGGCAGCAGCAAAGAAATCCACTTATTCAAGTCAATAGCAAAAGAGAAATCAGGGAGAAAGTATGTGTGTGAGAATATTATATATTCCAGGCAATATACAATGGAAGAGTGCTCACATAGGGAGTGAGGTAACTCAAAGAAAGAGACAGACAGACAGAGACAGAGAGACAGAGACAGAGAAAGCATGTCTCACAGGAAGAGAGAAATAGACAGACAGAGACCTTGTGAGACAGCAAGACAGAGAGAGAAAGAGAGAGACAGAGACAGAGAAAGTGAGACAGAGCAAGGCAGAGAAAGAGACAGAGACAGAGACAGAGAGAAAGAAAAAAACGGAGAGACAGAGAGAAACAGAAAGACAAAGTCAGAGAGAGACACAGACAGACAGAGATAGAGACAGAGAGAAAAGAGACAGAGACAAAAACAGGGAGAAATAGAAAGACAGAGACAGAGAGAGACAGAGACAGAGAGAGACGGAGACACAGAAAGAGAGCCAGAGCCAGAGCCAGAAAAGGAGGGAAGAGGGAGAAGAAGAGAGGGGGGGGGGGGAGTCCTAGATCTTATAGAAAAAAAATCTTTAATACAGCAAGCTCAGGAGAGGGACCTAAAGAAACTGCTATTTCCTCTCATGTAAGCTTCTCTTTTGGAGTCTTTTCCTTTAACAATCTAAAATATGGTTGGCATTGTTCATTTTGTCTCACAAAGATAGAAGACAGAAGCTCCTGAACCAACTACAGTACCTGAAATTCAGAGACAGAAAAGCCAACAGTCTGAATTTATCTTCTCTCCCCTTTCTACTCCACCCCATCTCTCACACACATTAATCTTCACCAATGAAGAGAAAGTCCCATACAAATGGGAGCCTGGGGATTTGGATTACACAATTATTTCACATACTTCTGTCATTTTCCTTAGAGTTAGCGGGGAGAAGGAACTATAATCATTCTATACATGAAGCTTTTGAATTAACTTCAGATTTCATTGACTTGCATTTTCCCAATTCTCCATTAGTAGAATCATAAAACTTTACAGATGAAGAGACTGAAGTCCAAAAAAGTTTAAAGATTCACTGAAAGTTACATTTAGCTAGTGTGAATAATTGAAAGCTGATTGAATAACTATTTAGTGCATGTATGTGAAAGTTTCTACAACCATTTATTTCAAGATTCTCAAGAAGAAAGACAGGAAGCCTAATCATAGCAATTATTATGGCATCTATCTTGCTACTCTCAATAGTCAGCAAGGCCCTGTCCAGAAAGCTTTAGAACTGGCTACTGCACAAAATTGACAATGGCACTCTTCCAGAATCATAAAGCAGTTGTCAGCAATCCTATTGTTCACTGTTTTCTCATCATCCTCCTTCAGCCAAATGTGTGAATCTGCAGGTTCAATCCCCCAGCCCTACCCCAAGCTCTGGGAACAATTTCATTCTTAGTTAGGAAGCACATATGGAGCCTCAGTCTCATGACACCCTTAGTTTGATATTAATCTCTATTCTAGACAGCATTCTAAATCCATGAGCCACAGGACCTGCATGACTAAGAAACCCCTTTCTACCTCCAGGTTCAGCATAGAGTATTTTAGGTTACTATGCTTATGGAAATATGATCAGAGGCCCCTTCAAAAGAACTCCTTGCCATTAATAGAGCAAGAACCACAAATCAAACAGTAAACAAAAAGAGGAAAATCAAATAGTAATAAGAAGAGGATCTATCCCTATACACACAATCATACAATCTATCACAGATTCCTATAATACTGGTGGTGGTAGGGGGACATGCTTCAGACAATTTAGGCTTTATTTATTGCTGATCAGTCATTTTTTAGTCATGTCTGACTCTTTGTGACCCCATTTGGGGTTTTCTTGTCAAAGATATTGGAGTGATTTGCCATTTCCTTCTCCAGCTCATTTTATAGATGGAGAAACTGAGGCAAACAAGGTTAACTGATGAGTCTTCCTGGCTCCAGGCCCATCTAGCTACCCAAGGGCTTCTTTTGACTTCAAGAAAATGACAATGCCCACAGATATTAAACATATAGATCAACTCCTGAATGTAGTCAATTTAAATAAAATATTTATTTAAAATTTTTAAAAATATTTAAATTAAAAATATTTAACAAAATAAATAAAAATGCAATAAAGCATAGATAAGATATGGCCATTGGCATCCTAATCTAAAGTTCAGTGGCCATCATTTCTATTTGAGTTTGACCCTACTATTCCATACCACCTCTACAGCTGCCATTCTTTTCTGCCTTCAAAGCTGTTGCTAATTTCTTCTCTGAACAGCTGCTGCTATCTTCTGTTGAGTCTCTTCTCAGCTGACCTGCTGATATCTGTTATATGCAGCTGCTGGGCTTTCTTTTTCCTCAAAAACAGTGTTATTACCCTCTGTGACAGATCCTACCTCATCAAATGCCTAATCGGCACATGTACACTTTGTTAGGCCCAAAGCTGCACTCCATTAAAACAGGGGGGAAAAAAAGTCCTTAAGGAAGAAAATAAACACTTACCATTTATCATGCATTTTCCAAATATTATCTCATTTGATACTCACAATAACCCTTGAAAGTAGGTACTGATATTATTCCCATTTTACAGCTGAGTAAATTGAGTCGAATATAGATGAGATGACTTGCCGGGGAGTCTGAGTAAAGATTTGAACTCAGGTCCTCCTATTTCCAGGTCTAGCCCTCTTCCCATTATAGTGCCTAGCTGTTTCAAGCCAAAGTCTTTTTCCAACTACTACTTCAGGGAGAAATTTCTCAGGATCACTTGATATCTACATTGGAGTGAATTTATTCCTTTTGTATTCCATTGGTTATCTTTGCTCTGCATTCTAGATTTTTGACTTTGTGCTCTCCCATCTGCATTTCCCAAACTTTGAAAACATTATAAATCATAATTAATTCATTAGTCATAGTTTGTAGGTAAAAGTCCAATTTCCCTTAATTCACATTTATAGGATTACAGGTATACTATATCAGATATGGAGGCTATATCAAGGTGCATGGTAATAACAGTTGCATATAATAGACCAAACACAGAAGTCATATAAAAATATGTCACATATTGGGATTATATACAAAGAACACTGGTGTACACATTCATTACCCTTAGGACATTGTGTATATGTCTGATGATTAGATAGTCCTAGAATTTCTACAGTGATTGGATAAGGCTTTTATTCTCATACTCACTGGTTTGCATTCCTGCTTCTAGGTCCAGGAATGATCCAGGTTGGATATTAGAGTATCTAACCCCTAATGAACTTTGGGTCTCTCAGTTCCCTTGTGACCTGCCTTGCTTGAGTATTAGGATAGAAGACTTTGGGGATTTAGACTTTCCTAATATGAACAAATATACCTCAGGTTGGGCCATCTTTGACAGACTTCTCTATCCTCAACAAAGCACCAACAAAACAAAGTTTCTAGCTCATCTAGATCTTGATCCAAGTTCTCCCCAAATATACATCTTTGTTTAGCAATAATTGTCACAGCTTGAGGAGTTAGAGCCATATGCAGTTACTTACTGTCTTTATGGCCAGCCCTTCTGCTTCTCCAATTATATTTCTGTTTAATAATGCCTTTTATGCTCTTTATTTTATGGTTTCAGTAAAAATTCAATCCAATTTCACAAGCATTTTAAGTGATTGCCATGAATAAGACATTGTGCTGTGCAAGAGGGATACAAAACCAAAACAGAAAACAATTCTTACAAGAAGGAACAAGAAGAAGTAGGATTCAATCCATTTAGTAATATAACTGTTGATCTCAAATTTTGAGTATCAATAAATTAAGTTAATCATATACTTTAAAAACTTCATGATGATAAGAATCCTCTTCTTCCTTTTCTACCCTTCCTCCACTGGTCCTGCAAAGGGAGAATAGAGCCAGCCCTGAAGGTAATTTTGTTTTTTCTTGGTTTCCTGGGTTATCGTGTTTAAAAGATCGATCACCTAATGTATAATCTACTGGAAACAAGCCCCTTTAATACTTAGGACTTGGCTTCAGAATGCAGATACAGTCTTACACTGAAACCATACTTAAAACTTTTTCAACACAAAAGCATCTGACATTACTTCTAAGAGCCCAAAGACACCTCCATATCACAGTGGACCATCAGAGAAAAGCTGTCCCTAACTCAACTGACTCAAAATATTAACCAGCTTCTCTACTGTCTTAGTCCTAGAATATTGGGCCTGCCCTGTTCTGTTGTCACCCAAGCTCTCTATCCAGGATAGGATCCTGACTTTCTATATCACACTGTGGCCCAGGACATCATGGATACTGCCCTCCAGGACCTCCTTGTGGCCGAGCAAATTGACTTTGGGCAGTTTTAGCCATAATGCTAGGAGGGGACTATTCAAACTTCCTTGAGCCTCGCTTTCATTACAAGGTTCCTCTTAGTCCAACTCAAACTACATCACAATCCATCAACCAATAAATATTTATTAAGTACCTACCATGTCAGGTATTGTTCTGGGGATAATTAATCCCTTTCAGATTACCTACATTCTGTATATCTATTTAGTTGGTTTTTTCTCTAACATGCAGAACTTTAAAATCATAAATGACAACCTCTTTTTTCCCCAATTCACTGACACATGACCCAAGTGTGCCCCCTTTAGCACAAAGTCTTTCTTCTAATAACAACATAGTATTTTTTTTTTTGCTGAGGCAATTGGGGCTAAGTGACTTGCCCAAGGTCACACAGCTAGGGAATGTTAAGTGTCTGAGACCAGATTTGAACTCAGGTCCTCCTGACTTCAGGGCTGGTGCTAACAACATAGTATTTTAAGGTGTGCAAAATGATTTATATATATCACTTCATTTGAGCATCACAACAACCTTGTGAAGTTATAATTCATATTTTACCGATGAGCACATTGAGGATAAAAGATATAAAACATTGGGCCCAGAAAATGCCCGATGAAATTTAAACTCAGGTCTTTATATCTACACCTTCAACACTCTATCTATTGCACCCTAACTCTTCTAAGGCACAGAAACCTGCTCCTATTTCTTTTGAACCACAGAGTTTTTTATTTGTTTCACCCAATTACAGACTCCATGGCTTTATAAGAACACATAATAAATACATTAAATCATATTTAATATAATTTACTTTCTGGAGATAACCAGATTCAATACCACTTATTCTGTGGGGCCTTTAAAAAATATATTGTCCCTTTCGTTGCCACGGTTTTCTCAAAATGTGACTTAGTAAGTAAAATAAGAAAAACATAGAGTTGTAATAAGATTAACAGCACTATTTATATCTCACCAGTGCTTACTGTCCCCAGGGAAATCAGAAGCTAGAGGAGTAAGAGAGTGCCTGCTATTCTGACATGTTTATTTAAGAACAAAGTTCCAATTGCCTGATGGCTTTGACTTTTGTCTTCCTGATCCTGTGCATTCTTGGTGCCTTTTGTCAGTGTGAGGAAATCTTACAACCAAGTTTATCTTGGTTCACTTCCTGATTTTCACATATACTACCCATTAACAAGTCAATTCATCTCTTAGTAATCCAGATGACTTTCTAAGACTGGAAATGATAGGTGACTTGCTGGTATGTATTGGGGGAAAGATTTTTCCTCACCAGCTTCCTCCTTAAACAGATCTGTGCTGAAAAGGAAAAAAAAATCACAGAGAAAGCTTAGGCTGAAAAATATTATGATGCTGCATTATGCATTCTTGGGTTCTATTTTTGAGAGGCAGTGGGATGCAATGAAAAAAATATTGCATTAAGAATCAGAGGACCTGGGTTCAAATTTCAGGGCTGTCAGTTATTGTTGATGTAACCTTGAATCTTTGAATGAATTACTTATTGTCTTGGGGTCTCTGTTTCTCAATTTGTAAAACATAGGGATTGAACTTTGTAACTTTGCCTGCCTTAATCCAGCACACACACACACACACACACACACACACACACACACAGAGCACCACCACTACCTCCTCCACCATCACTATCACTACCATGACCACTAAGAACATTTTGCCCAGCATTGGCGTAAAGCAAGAATTGTTGACTGACAAAGCCAGAAGGAAACTGTGAATGTGTTAAACTGTTACTTTATCTCAGGATGGGTTTTTTTTTTAAGAGTTTGGAAAGATCTACTGAAATCTAATCAGCTTTGAAAGCCTATGTGAATTTGACGGGATGCCAATAACTAGATCCAAAATATTTCTCATGCATAAAAAATAAGGTAAAATAAGATAAAAATTCACTTCAACAGTATAAAGATATGACTATATTTACTCATATAAAGTAGAGAAGTAGAAAGAAATTATAGTACAAACTATGCTGATCACATTTCTCCTTTCCTTTAAGTCTGCCTTTCTAAATTTGAAGCTATGAATAAAAGGTAAAAGAATGAGTTAAATTCCCTGTCCTCTGAATTTTACCATCTGCTATTTAGAATTATGTAAAAGGAAAGGCATAGAGAGAGCACAGCAACCAGAAGTTCTCCTACTGTAAATATTCTTTAAATATTTTAAAAAATATTTGCCTTAAATAGAAAGAATGTGGGATGAAAATAAATGTTGAAAGTTGAGTCGTCCACTTGACCATAATAATAAAGCTCTGATGCATTTTTCATTTAAAAAAAAGTCCCCTCAGAAGAGATTTGAGCTTTTGAAGTCTAAAGCATACAATAGAATTCTTTCCTTTCACTGTTATGTGGGTTTTTTCTTACAGCCTCAATATGAACAACTTTTTAAAAGCCACCAAAATTTTTCAATGAATTCCCCAGTTTTTCAAAATATTAGTAAAAATTGCATGATAGATATTGATTAAAAATAAGATTTCAGATGCAAATGCTTTTACCCCATCAGCATGTCTTTTTTCACATATTTCAGGCTCTCACAGTATGCACATATGGACTTGGTTTTGCTTTTATGTGATTGTAAGCAAAGTGAAGGTCAGTAATAACTTAAGAAGA
The DNA here is from genome assembly GCA_023553655.1 of Myrmecobius fasciatus. Lineage (NCBI taxonomy): Eukaryota > Metazoa > Chordata > Mammalia > Dasyuromorphia > Myrmecobiidae > Myrmecobius > Myrmecobius fasciatus. The sequence goes on along the minus strand of JAJPUD010000200.1, from coordinate 297,928 downwards.
TCAGAAAGGACAGTCATCCAGACAGAGGGGAAACCATTTCATTTTGTTGAATGTACCCTGCCAAGCCTCAGGTTTGGATCACTCCCGCCATCCTCCACCCACATTCCTATACATAATGTGCTGAACAAAGATGGAGAAAATCACATAATGGTTCTGATTGGATCTACTACAAATTTATATTACACAAATTCAACAGGATCCTTACTGCTGCTAGGCAATCCTTCCAATTCTACCTATCTCATCTACTCAATATCCCACTCCCCAAAGTGTTTCACCCAAACTTTTCATCCCTTCTTGATACTTTGCTTTTACTTCCCCTCCTCTCATTTTCTCAGCTAAGAATCTTGCCTTATATTTTATTAAAGGGGCATTTGCCTTGAGTTCTTTATCTCATATTGCTGATATGAGTCCTAGCACTATCTCCTCCCTTATTCCTGTCTCACATGATGAAGTGACATTATTCCATACCTTTGGCTAACCCCTTTACCTGCACAAATGGTATCATTCCATCCTGTCTCCAGCAGATTATCCAGTCTGTCATCTCTCCTTTTTACTCATTTTCAGTCTCTCTCTATCTGCTGTTACCTTCACTATTGTCTACAAACATACTCATGTCTTCCTAATCCTCAAAAATACTCATTTGATTCTTCTTTTCCTATTATCATCCTATATATCTTTTATTTTGTTTAAACGCCTTGAGAAGGCTGTCTGCAATAGATGCCTCCACTCTCTTTTTACTCTCTTCTTGACTGTTTACAGTCAGGTTTCTGACTTCTATCTCCAGTTATGATGATCTCTTAATTGCCAAATTATATGACCTTTTCTAATTCCTCATTTTTCTTGACCTCTATGCAGCCTTTGACACTCCTGATCACCTTATTCTCCTCAATACTGTTTTTTTCTCTAGGTTTTCAGGTTAAGACTTTCTCCTGGTTCTTCTCCTATCTATCTGATCACTTCTCAGTATCCTCAGTATCCTTGGCAGGATTCCTATCCAAATCACAATCCCACAGGTTTTTGTCCTGGGCCCTCTTGTCTCTTCCTTTTATACTATTTCACCTGTTGATCTCATCTCCCATGGATTTAATTACCATATCTTTGTGGAGAAGTCTCAAATCTAACTATCTTTCCCCAAGGACCTCTTTGAAGACCTCCAATGTTGTATCGCCAAGTAACTTCTAGATGTCTCAAAGTAAATGTTCTATACATTTTAAACTCAACATGTTCAAAATCAAATCCATAATCTTTCCCCAAAACTCCCCCCTCTTACCTTCTCTGTTATTTTTGGGGGCAACACCATCCTTCCTGTCACTCAGGAACCTAGAAATCATTCTTGACACCTCACTATATCTTACCCTCCATAGCCATTTTTTTTGCCAAGGCCCACTGGTTTCACCTTTACAACATTTCTTTAAAAGCCAAACAGTGAAAAGGAAATTTGAGGTCTTACCCAAGGATTTAATGAAAGGTTAGCTACTGATTAATTGGTGATCAATGATTCTCCATTAAAGTAAAGTAGAAGCTTAAAGGGATGGTCAGTTTTAATAAGGAGAGGGAAGGAAGAAGAGAGAGAAGAAATATAGAGACAGAGACATAGAAACTGAAAGAGAAAGACACAGACAGAAGAGAAAAAAGAAGAAAGAAAAAGAGACAGAGAAAGAGAAAATAAGAGAGAGAAAGAGAGAGAGAGAGAAAACCAGCCCAAAAAAGATGTCCTGTGAAGTCTTCTGATTTTCAAAGAGGCTTAAGAGTAAATTTGAGCTGAGTCCTAGAAGTATTATAGTTTTAGTTCAGAGAAAATAAACAATATTAAAGGGAAGACTCACAGGATGAATCTTATTATTTCTTTCTTTTAAAAAATTAATGTTTTTGTTTTCTAATTTTGTTTGAAGAATTGAGTTGACCAGCTTAGTGTTTATTTTAATAAGGAATTTATAGTTTTAAGAAATTGTTTGCAATGGCTATAACAAAATAAATGGAAAGAACAAACACAAAACAATTGAAAATGAATATTACAAAATTACAAAGAACAAGTATAGCCCAAGAGGAGATATATGAGAAGAGGCTTCATGCTTTTACAGAGCTATGGAGGACTGGGGAAGGGGAAAGGGGGCACAGGAGGAAGGAAGACAAATGTCAAACATTGCATATTGCATATCATATAAGATTATTTCAATCAATTGATATTTTTTTCTTCTTCCTTAAAAAATCTTTGTTATAAAGAATAGGTCACTGGGAGCAGAATGGGGGGAAGGGCATTGTCAAAATAAAAGATAACAATTTTGACTTTTAAAAAATATATTTTTGTTATATATCATTGGCCCTGACTAGACATCTTTATCACTTGATCTCTATTCAATTGTACAGAACACCATCTGGTGGCAGCTACTCTGAACTCCAGGTACAAAGATCCTGGACAATTTCAATGCTAGTTAATCTCATTTTAAATAAAAATTGTGTCATACACTTGCATTTTATTGGCACTAAATGATTGCTTTCTACATGGAGGGGACAAATACTTAGGTTTCACCAAGTTGGGCAGAGTTATTAATATCTTGGGAGTTTTTTACATAATATAGGGGAAAAAAGTGTTTTACTATGGGAATAAAGATGGATATTTTTTTTTTGGTCTAATCTAATTCAAGGAGCATTAAGGATACACATTGCATAGTAAATCAGTCCTAGATTAGGATAAAATGGCATAGCTTTTCAGAATCCCCCATTTGGTCTTTCTAATTCTCAGGAGACCTGTCTTCTAGCTTTATAAGTATCTTCACATGCAAATGAAGTAAAGTGCAGTGGATAGATTATAGAGCCTGTAGTCAAGAAAACCTGAATTCAAATCCAGCCTCAGACATTTATTAGCTATGTGACCCTAAACAAATCACTTAACTTTGTTGCCTCAGTTTCCTCAACTGTAAAATGAGCTGGAGAAGGAAATGGCAAATCATTCTAATATCTTTGCCAAGAAAACCCCTGAAATGGATCATAAAGAGCCAGATATGACTAAAAAATGACTCAACAACAATTGTTCCTATAGTCTTTGTTCCTTTATATTTTAGAGCACCTGTTTCTACAGAATTTTCTCTCAACCTTTGCTTCTCAATCTCCAGTTTATATTCTCCTGTAATTAATTGGAGGAGACAAAGTGACATTCCTGCTTATATTTCTGAATCTGTATCTCAGAGTAATTGGTAAAGGTATACACACTACTGATAAAATTGAGTGGGGGAGGGCAATTATAAATTACTATTACTCATCTTTGGAGATGATCAAGTAACTTATTTATCTATAAATGGAAGAAGGAAGCCTTTAGATAATGAGGCAACTGGAAAAACACAAGCAAATAGATGTATCCCAGTATATATGAGAAAAAACTTCTTTCATATTATAGCCACTCAAATGTGGAATTGGCTACTTCAATAGGCACTGGATTTAGTTTCTTTGGAAGTCTTCAAAAAGAACCCGCTGTCTTTCAGATAGGTTAAAGTAAGGATTCCTTTCACATGTAGCTTGTACTTGGTGACTGCTGAGGTGATCCAAGTTGGATCTTGTGTGTGTGTGTGTGTGTGTGTGTGCGTGTTATTCAATACTTATAATTTTCTTTGCATGAGGAATGTTTCACAGAGAAACACTCTATAAATGCACATGGGCAATCTATATATAATTTATAATTTTAATAATGTTGTCTTGCTCACTGAGTTGCTGACTTGCCCTTAATTATATATCCAGTATGTGTTAGAGGATTTTGATTCCCTCTATGCACTGTACTGCAGTGTCATGTTTGTATATGTATGTTATTTAATATAAAAGCATTTATTTATCTATAATCTTCTCTACAGGCCTTGCTTTCAAGCAGAATTTGGGCCTGACAAACCACTAAATACAAAATTTGGCTCTGACACTAACTTGCTAAATGGCCTTCTCAAGCTATGTACCTGAATGCCAATTTTCATCTGTGGATTTATATCTGCCTTATTTCTTTGAATTCTATAAATTCACATGGTTGTCATAATTAATGAAAAGGTTAATTATCTTGAGCAATTCCAAGGGGCTCTCAGTGAATAGAAAACAGCGTCTTCTAAGAAAAGATTTTCCCCTGAATTTATGCTCAAAAGGTACTTGAAATTTTCTAATATTATACTCCTTAGAGTGATAAATACTCTTACTCCATTTTAGATAATTTTAAATGCCTAGTTTTGAAGCTAGGTCATTGTTCTTTGTTCATCTTTTACATAGTATAAATTAATTCATGGGATTATATTTAAAAATGCTTTTTTGGTTATCTAAGTATTTTGAGAGCTCTGAATTTCAAAATATACTTTTTGAGTCTGAAATATTTTCACCCTTTTAGTGGGAAAAAAGGTTTGATAGCATGTTGCTGGAGTAATAGGATATTTTTAATTGCCTGATCAAAAACTTCAATAAGAAAGGAAAAATTTGTTTCTTTTTTTTAAAATTTCAGAGTATGATTAGATAGAAATAGTATAGCATTTGGTTCTTAAGCATTTTCTTCCCTTTTTAAAGAGACCATATAAGACACCCTTTGATTAGGAGAATAACCATGAAAGGAAGTGGTGCTTTATCAGATACTTCATACATTGCCTCTAGATTGTTGAGTATAGAAATGACCACAGTATCAAAAGAAGAATAGTAATCTGTTGGCAAGGGTATAGCAAAATATAATAAAGGTATATCTTATTACAAATACCTAAGTTGCCAGAAAAAAAAATTCTGGAAGTTTCTTTCAAATTGATTCTATTGAAAATTTCAGACAGTCATTAATAACACAATATACTGATATTGAATTAATGAAAGGACATTTCTAGACTGGCTAATGTACAGGGATACTGGGTAAGTAAGATGCAATTCCTTAGATGCTAAAATTTGTACTTGAAGAGTAGATATATAATCAATAGAAATTTGTCATAGGTCATTACAATTATGGGGTAGAATGATGAATGCACTAAACTTAAAACAAAAAGAAGCTTCTTCCATACTACCCCCCCCCCAATCTGTTAAGTGATGACTAAAGGGGGAGGAGGGGAAACGATGCTTCAGAAGCTCAGGAACTTTTTCATTAAACAAATCCCCACAAAGAAAGAAGATGGAAAACATACCATTCAAGAGACAGCTCTTTGGAAACTCTGGACATTAGAAAGTCAAGAAGTCAGTTAACTAATTACATCACTGTGCCAGATTGAACAAACTGATCTGAGTCACATAATCTTTGATGATGATGAGGTGGTAGGAGGAAGAAAAACTCTGAACTCGAGTAGTTCCTTCAAATTTTATATCTACAAAACTCTGACATATTTAAAAGTTTAACACAAGGGAAAATGGGCCCACTTTTAAGAATCCAAGTTTGAGATAAGAAAGAAAGGTTTTGTATTAAAGGAACCTTGAAATTAGTCATAAAATCTCAGAGTTGGAATGGATTTCAGAGGTCATATAAAGATCTGGCTTGCTTCTTCAATAAAGAAAATTACTGTATCTTAAAGGTATACAAAATAGAAATAGGTTTGAGTTAGGAAGTAAGTAGCAGAAAGAACATAGATTTTTTTTTTGAAAGAAGAGAGTCTAGGAAGTTATTTAAACAAAACCTGGCTATCAAAATCAAATCCTAATTATGAAATTGAATGTTTTAGGTAGGTATATATTTGCAATTATTTTCTCTTTTCACAATTCTTTTTTACTGTTTAAGCAAAAAAAAAAATCAATCAATAGAAATATGAGGGGAAACGATAAACTGAAGGCTTACCTGAAACTAGGTATTTAGAGAGACCAAACCCCGTAGTTGAAAGAGGAGGGACATTGTGCCATCTACTACTTTCAATTAGAGCACAGATGTAGGCATAAAAAGGACCCCAAGATCAGAGTTCTTAGTGAGCATAGCCCAGGAAAACCTCTGACATTGGTAGATTTTTAATCTAAAGTTTAGTCAAGGGGGCATGTTAAAAGATTTTTGGTAGAAATGGAAAAAGAATTGAATAGTATTTTTTTAAAGAGTGAATTTTACTTGTACCATTGGAAAGAGTGCCCAGAAGGATGAGCCATGTCATACTAAAGTAACAGTTTAAATAAAATAGAAACTACATAATACCTCAGTGTTCTCTCTTTAAATGTCTCTCCTAATTGCATTTCACCTTTTTATTCTTCTCTTGAAAAAAAAGTTACATAATTCATTTAATTCTTTTTAAAAAGGTACTATTTTGAATAGCAAGGTTAAAATAAGTGACTAGATATATGAATTAATATCTGAGATTTATCTAATCATACCCAAAGAAAAGCCTAATCATGGAATTATTTTGTGGCCTTTGGCAATTCGTTTAGCCTCTGCATAGACTGGTTTCCTCATGTGTAATATAAGAACTTATAATTATCTTTTCTGGTCTAGTATACAACAGTTACAACATTTTCAAATGTAATAAGGTTGCACTTGTCACCAATCTTACTCTGCCTGTTATTTAATCTAATCACACATTTAATTTTATCACCGCAAATTCCAGAACAATCCAGGAGGTACATTTGTATATTTCATTATTAATATGATTATAACTTAGCTTTTTCAGAACCATTCCAGCTCATCAAATATTATTTATTTAATAAAACAATCTCCTTTCCCAAGAGTAGTTATTCATATTTTTCTATTAGATAGAAATCATATTAAATTCTTTAATCTTCTAAAACTAACTAAATATTGAAATTATACATGTAATTCATTAATAATGAATAATTCATTAATGTAAGAAGATAAATACGCAATTATTTGTTATCTATTTTTTACCATAGACCCTCATTATAATAGCAAATGATTTATCTTCACACTTGAAAAAAAAGGGGAAAGCAATAAATGTTGGAGGAGATGTGAAAAAAGTGGGATGCTAATTCACTGTTGGTGGAGCTATGAATTGATTCAAACATGTTGGAGAGCAATCTAGAATTATGAGCAAAGAGTTATTAATCTGCCTATATAACCACTGTCCCAACAATACCACAACTTATTCTGTTTCCCTTGATTAGGGGGAAAGAACCTATATGTTCTAAAATATTTATATCAGCTCTTTTTGTGGTAGCAAAAAAACTGGAAATTACAGGGAATGCCCATCAGTTGTGGGATGGCTAAATGATTTTGGTATACAATTGTGATGGAATACTGCTGTGTTTTAAAAAATGATGAGCTTGGCAATTTTTTGAAAATCATGGATAGCTACATGTAATAATGAAGACCAAAATGAGTAGAGCTAAGAGAACATTGTATGTAGTAACAACAATATTGTTTTAAGAACAAGTTTGAATAAGTAATTGAATTTTAAATGGTAAATATGGTAAATGTCCAAATTAACTGCAAAGAACTTATGAAGGAAGATACTATCTTCATCCAGAGAAGGAAATGATGAATGAAAGTATGTACAGAATGGTTATAGATGGAAAGATAAATAGATAGATATATATACATATATATATATATATTTGTCCAATGATAACTCTTTCTAGAGCTAGGAGGAGGGAAGGGGAAAAAGGCAGAGAAAGGAAGTTTTTTTTTTAACTTTATTATATATTTAAAAGGAATAACAAATTGTGCATAATAGATTTGCAGTTTCATCTAGAATCATCTCTCTTTTTTCTATGCTACTGTTATGAAAATGCCTTTTTATTTCTTAAATTCAGAATAACATAAATTTAATTATAAAAAAAAGAAAAGAATGCAATCACATGCAATTTAATTTACTCAGGACAACAAATTCTCATTGTTATCAGCCAACCCTCTGGCTGGTTTCTCTACTTTTCCTTACACAAGTCCATCTTCCATTCAGCTGTTAAATTGATCTTCCTAAAGTACAGGTTTGGTCATGTCACCTTGCTTTTCAATAAATTCCAGTGGCTCCCTATCACTTCTAGGATCAAATATAAAATTTTCTGTTTGATATTCAAAGTCCTTCATAATACGGTCCCCTTTTATCTTTACAGACTTCAATTTCTTATTCACCCCCATATATCCTGAGATACAATTATCCTTCTTACTCTTCCTCAAACAAGACACACAATTCCTCCACTCTGGGTATTTTTGCTGACTGTCTCCTGTGCCTAGAATTCTCTCTCTCCTTATCTCTGTCTCCTGGCTTTCCTGTAAATCACAGCTAAAATCCCACCTTCTTCAAGAAGTCTTTCCCAGTCCTCCTGAGATTATCCCCAATTTATTCTATTTCTGGTTTGTATGTAATTGTTTGTATATTGTCTCAATCATTAGACACTGAGCTTCTTCAAAATAAGGACTGTCTTTTGCCTTTCTTTGTATTCTTAGAACTTTGAACAGTGCCTGGCATCTAGTAGGTGCTTAATAAATGCATATTGACAAATTAACATTCACTTTCCATGACTCCATAGACAGAAGTAAAAGCAAATCATAGAATTTTTAGGTTCTGTTCTTAAAACAATGCTAACAGCCTCTATGTCCTTTGTAAGAAGTTTTTGGAACAGGTGTTTTACTAGAATTCTTTGATTCTACCATTCACTACCCTAAGGCCTATTGTCACTAGGTGGCAACTATTGGGATTAGTTCAATAAACTGTAATTTCAATAACAGAAAACATTAGGTAATGAATTATATTTATGTTATATTCTCTCCATTTAAATCCTCCTCTGATAGCTCATTGTGATATAGAAGTAATATGGAATTCTTGAAGACAAAGCCAGAAAAATACAAGTTCTCTATGTTCTCCTTTATCAAGGAGTAATAGATACACATTAAGTTTGTCAAGCAATGTGCAAAATAGAAATACAAAAATCAAACAGGCCCATCCTAAAAGAGGTAACATTCTCTTGGAGAAAAAAAAAACATATCGGAGCAGCAGATATCATAGTGGAGTACTTGGAATAGGGAAAATTTGAGTTCACATATGATCTCAAACACTAGCTCTATGACTAAGTCACCCTCTGCCTCAATTTTCTGTTCTTTAAAGTAAGAATAATAACAATATCTACCTTCCAAGTTTGTTGACAACAAAATAATATGTGTGTAAAGCTTTTGCGCAGATCCTATCACATAATAGGTGCTATATAAATGATAGTAGTTATTATTAATTTGTAAATACAAAGTCATTTCTAGTCAGGGCACTAGTAGCTAAGGGATCAATATAGTCCTCATGTGGAAATTAAGTCAAACTGAGCTTTGAAGAAAGTTAATGGTTTTAAGTGTTTGGATGAAAAGAACTGCAATTCAATCAGAACAGCTTGGGCAAAGGCACAGATGTTAGGGCTAGGATGTTATATATGAAAAATAGCAAGTTGAAAAGGCTTTGAAGATGGACATGCTGATGGACTACATGTCTGTTTTCCAATGACTAGAGCTGCTAAATTATGATAAATCTTTCCAAGTCTTATAATCAGAGGTTGGCCACAACAAGATGGTACTACAATAGACAAGGTAGCTGGTTAGTTATTACCCTTTATTCTCAAAGGGGATCAAAATGACAGCATTATGTTAGAGGTGAGTTATAGTGTGTCCGACTCTGGCTGATCAGACCAATATGAACTTGGAGTGCTTTGCTACAAATTGGACAGAAATAGTCCATAGGAGCCATTGGGGTGATTCTCCAGCTTTGTGCACCTAGCTTTTCTTCTGATCTAATTCAATTCTGTTTTGCTCATAGAGCACAGCACCTTCTTAAGATGACCTAGCAGTCTAAGGTGCTGAGTTAAGGACACAGTCTCCCCCGAAGGCTGTTTCTTCTGACAGTAGACAAGATTACACTTATGGCATGGAGGTATTGCAGTCTGTTAGTGGTGGAATAACTATAACTGTGAAATCACTAATCTTTTCATTATTGAAGTACTAATGGCATATTTAGTTTATTAGAAAGAAACTTGGAGAAAATCCTTAATTTTTCCCTCACAAACATGTTTTTTAAGATTGTTTAAATAAATAGGCATGAAAACACCATACTCATAGTTCAAATTAAAAAGCATTCTTTTATAAGAAAAAGAATTCTTTAAAATTCCAGGATTATTTCTGAAGGAAGAAAAAGCTCTTGCAGAGACCACTATATCTTCACAAAGACATATCATAAGAGTGGATATAAGGTCTTCAACCCTGGCTCCTTCCCAGCAGCATTGCCTGAAACACTAACAAATAGAGGGAATGGGCAGCAAAAGGGCTTATGCTTGGGGTCTTAATTACAGATAAAGGGGATGAGAGATTGGAGAGTTTCTTGGGGTGAAGACACACATAGTTAAAACTATAATGGCATGATTGTGTGCCCACTGAAAATACTTGATCCAGCTGCTATGTGGTCACATCTCGACACTTACATTCTGTTCTCCAGGCAAACAGAGAGCTGTGCTAACTACAAAATCAAGTAAATGTCAACGTTTTGTCTAGAATAATATATTTGGGTGGTTAAAGGGAAAGATTCCATGTGGGCTTAAGTCCATAAAAATTATAGTTTTAGGAAACTTAGAGGTCTCCTAATATAATCTCAATTTACTGATAAGAAAACCAAGGTTCAGAAAGAGTAAATGCCTTTCCAAGATTATACAAGTAACAATGACAGAGCTAGGTTCTAAACCTAAGTCTCTTGACTCCAAACCCAATGTTTTGCCTCAGTATGCACACTGGCAATCAAACATGAACCACAAATATAAAGAAATAGTTGAGTGATTTCCTGGGAGCACTGCTAAGAGTCCAAAGTTATTTGAGGACAATTGGAATGCCTTGCCAACCAACAAGAAGGGATGTTCAGTCCTAGTTCTGAGATGCGGGTCAAATAAAGTAAGTTTTCAGTCACCCCATCTTCAAATAGCATGGAAGTTTTGTTGTGGCCTGGGACAGAAACTGTTTTTCAGGTGTATATATCATTGTGACAAAGAGGAAAGACTATATGCACAGAAAAAGGAATTGTAAAGAGAATGAGGGTGCTTTAAGAGAGAAAATCTTTTTTATTCCATTTTACCAAAAAAGCAGTTAAATCCTTTGGTTGGATTAGGAGAGGAACTTGATATTACCTAGGATGTCTATGGAGAATTGTAAAAGTCCTCAGAACACAGACTAGGATAGAAAAACACACCTGAGATCAATCAATCAGAATTTCAGCACTGGAAAAGATCACATGTATCCTATTGTATAGAACCTGTCCCTGAGAAAGACCATTCTATAACATCTTTGAGGAGTTTGGCCATCCAGAATCCATTTGAAGGCTTCCAGCAATGGAATTTGCATTCTTCTGAAACATCCATTAAGCTTTCAGATAAGCCTTATTTTAGGAAGTTTTTCATTATATGAAGCTGAACTCTTCCTCTTTGCATGTTCCATCCACTTCTCCTAATTCTTTCTTTTAAGAGTAAGAAAAAACAAATTTTAAAATTTGTCCTAAATTCATGTAGCATCTCTACAAATACTTTGACAGCTATTTTGTCCAAAAGGATAATGGTAAAGTACATGATGGAAATGAAAAAGCTGTAAAACATTAATTAGCACAATGTCTTACAATTATTGTCCCCACCTGATCTTCACAACAACCCTAGGATGTAGGTGGTAGCAATATCCCATTTTACAATTGAGGAAACTGAGGCAAACAAGATTAGTGGGCTATCCAGAGTCCCATAGTAATAAATCCCTGAAATTAGATTTTAATTCAAGGCTTTCTGACTCCAGGTCTAGATTTCTATTTACTTCATCATCTAACAACCTCTATGTTTTAGGGATTCAAATACGATAACACTTTGCCTCAAGTGGCTTACAATTTATCAAGGGAGACACCTTATATATGAATGATGGCCAGAGAAGGTAATTTTGGTTTAGTTATTCAGAAATATTATGAGTCAAGTCCTAAGAGAGTTGATAGTAGAAATTATAGTACTAATTTGGAATTGTGGTGATGGAGAGGTCTTCAAGCAAGGTAAATGACAGGGCAGTTTTGTTGTCCAGGCGATTATATACATGTAAAGGATTATCTGATAAAAGCTGTATATTTGGGGGATTCCAAAAGTCTTAGTGCACTTTTAAATTCTAATTGCATTAAAGCTTTAATAGCCTAAAAGTGAACTAAGATTTTAGAACACACTATATAGTGGATTGACATAAATTTAGATTGTAAAAGAGTGGAATAATGGTCTCTGGAGGTCTGGGGTCCTAGAATAAAGAACCCAAATGGGTTGAAAAGTAGTCAAGTGGCCATTATATTAATCGCTGAAGAGTGGGCTACATAAATACCATTTCAGTTGTACCTCTTGCTGTCTCTTTATCCTCATCTTCCCTCTAAATACTTTGAGATTGTTATTGATCTATAATTTAAAATAGTATTTAACAGTTCAAAACTCACACTTAGATAAAGCCAAAAGTATAAATCACATTATCTAGTTTCTCCCCCCTCCAATGAATATGGTGAAAAGTTCTGACAAATTTTCCCTTTGATAATAGAAATTCAGGATAAGAACTCTCATTTTAAAGACAGTGAAATAGAAAAGAAATATAAGGAAAAGACACATTACATAAGTATTTTATGATCATATTACTAATCTTTTTGGTCAGCAAAAATTATAATCACTATTGCCACCTATAGTATTTCTTCTGCTACAAACCCTTCTACAAGTACCCCTAAGAATAAAATATTTCAAACATAAGTGTTTATCATGCCATGAGTCCTGTAACTGTTCTCATCCTACTTATTCCTCTGTCATAGACTGACACATCCAAAAGCTCATTTACTTTATTTACTTGCATCACTTTCAAATTCATTGCCCTCATTTGTCTGCAGAGTAGTTCAGGGATTTATTTCAGTCATATTTTATGTTTGTAATTAAGAAAAATATTGGCTTATATCCCAATGTGAATAGATAAATCATTTTAGCTTTCTAGTAGATGGCTATTTGTATGGGATTTCTTTAACGTCCCAAAACACTAATTTTGAACCAACAAAACTGTAAGTCATTTCTTAAAGCACAGTTACACTTGAAATTGACTGTTAAAATGGCCTTGTAAATTTCTATTTTCTCTCAATGACTATCATGTTAAATTTACTTGTTTAACATACCAAAAAGAAATTTCACTAACATCAATGATACAAATTTCTTTGGACCAGTGCTTGGCATTAGCCATTGGAGAGCATAGTTACACATCAGTTTTCATCTATGATGCTGGCTGTCTCTAGAAAGAGAGAGAAAAAAAGAAAACATTTTAGTGCTACAAAATTTTTAACATGTCTCCAAAAATCTTGGTGCAATTTTAAGTTTTTAATAACTTCAGAAATATAAATACTACAAACATAAAAATATCATTTGAAAATGTAATTATTTATATTTCTTACAAATTTGTATACCCTTATAAATTTTGAATAATAAAATTTTGATCTTAATTTTAACAAGACAAGACATCTATTATTATATATTGCATATGGACAGGTTTTAGATGACACCTTCTCAGACCCATGAATCAGTAGAAGAGATTGTCTTCCCTGATCCCATCAATCACCTGATCAGTCTCTATAATGCTTTTTTTTTTTCCTTGTGGAATCATCTCAAAACTATAGTGTATGCATTAAAACAATTCTTCGAATGATTAGAAAACTACAATTATAAATGCAATCCTCTCAGACATTGAGAAACACTTGGTGAAAGTTGTAAAGTTCAAAAATTAACTAGAGTGACATACAGCACAAAATTGTGTTTAACCTAAATTCTAAAAAGAATTTTTCATTATTTTTACAAATTAAATAATTAACTCAGCATTTATGCATCTGAAATTATTAAAGCTTAGTATTACACTTAAAACTTTTGGGAAATTCCTTTAATTTAGGCTTTTCTAGCCATTACTCCTTTTTTTTAAATTTTAAATTTTTATGTTTAATTTATGTAATAAAACAAGCATTTCCATAACAATACAATAAAAAGATGATTGCACATGAAACTGCAAATCAACTGTGCACAACTTGCTATTTCTTTTAAATATTAAACAAAGTTAATGTGTGAACTTTTTTTTCTTTAGTAGCCATCAGTAGACCCAAAAAGGTATATATATATATATGTATATATATATGTATATATATATATATAATATGCAAAATTATTCTATATGGACTTCTATCAATTCTTTCTTTGAGTGAAGACAGCATCTTTCTTAAGAAAGTCATTTATATTTAATTTGGGGTATTTATAATAGTCAAAATAATGTATTCATTTGGTTGTTTTTAAAATAATATTATGTTACGTATACAGTGTTCTCTCTGCTCATTTTTCTCTTTATTTTATCAAGCAAGCATTTCCGTGCTTTTCAAATATCATTGAGCTCATCATTTCTTACAATATAGTAGTATTCCTTCACAATCATATTCTATAATTTGTTCAGCTATTCCCCAAATGACAGGCATTCCCACAATTTCCAGTTCTTTGCCAACACAGACAGTTACTTTAAGCATTTTAGAACATATAGGTTATTTTCCTTTTTCCTTAATTATCTTTGGAAATAGATCTAATAATTGTTTTCCTGGGAGAAAGGACATAGGTGATTTAATAACTCTTTGGACATAATTCCAGATTGCTTTTCAAAGTGCTTGGCTCAGTTCACAATTCCACCAATAACAGAGGAACTCAAAAAAGTTGATAGATTTACTAAAAGGTTTTCTATCTAGTTTCTGGTCTTGGAGAAACTCATATCCTCTACAGAGAATAAAGGTAGGGAATACTAAATTTCAAAATGAAAACATTCACTCTTCACTGAGCAAATTTCTTGAGCAAACATTAAGTCTAAATACACTAAAACTTCCTGGAAATGATTAAAACATAATAAATTGAATTTCTATAATGCTTTTTAGGCAACTAAGTAGCACAAAGGATAGAGAACCAGTCCTGAAGTCAGGAAGACTTGAGCTCAAATTTGAGCTCAGACAATTACTATATGTATCATTTTGGGCAAGTAACTAAATTTCTATTTGTTTTGGTCCCCTTTTCTGTAAAATGAGGAGAATAGAATTTACTTCCTAGAGTTGTTGTGAAAAATCAAATGAGATAAGAATCAATGCATTTAGCATAATTCCTGATACATAGTAAGGAAACCCTGTATAAATATGTACAAACCTATAATCCTGTGAGATAAGTGGAGAATCATTTATATTTTCAGATGAGGAAACTGAGGCTCAGAGAAATTATGACTTACACAACTAGTAAAGGACAAAGTCTTATTCAAACCCAAGTCTTTTACTTCCAACTGTAGTTCTTTTTCAGAGAGACAACTAGTGGAATAGAAAGAACTTTGGGCATGAATTTGGAAATATGAGGTTTGAAATGAGCTTTCTAAAACTACTCCCTTTTTGACTTTAGGCAAACTCTACTCTCTGGGTTCACTTTCAGTCATGTAAAAATGAGGAGTTTGGACTACATGGCATCCAAGGTTCTTTCCAGATCTAAATCTGTACCAAACTGGCTCTAAGGATCCCAAATGGACAAGATAAGGAAAACTCAATTTGTATAATAAGAACTCTTTACTTAGTAGGAGCTATAGACCCATGCATGCATTTCCTTACAAATCTAAAAGATAATTCTAGTTACCACTGGTGCTATATACATTCAGTACTATGAGATTTTGGCTACAGAACACACCTCTTATCAGGACTGGTCCTATCTAATTTTTCTTTGTATGATCTCCACTTAAATCACCCTCTTCATTCTCATTGCCACCATCCCATCACTATCATGCTCTTTCCATATCTACAATTTGCCTTTGTGTTTATTTCTATCTGATATGACCAATATCCTTGTTGACAGAAATTGTGCCCATTTATTATAGCCTACTCATATCCACAATACTTTCCTGACCCTCAATAATGAAGTAAAACCAAATTTTTGTGTCCATATTATCTTTAAGCATCCTTTTTCCTCTTGACATTTCTCTCTTTTTTCATATTGTTCCCACATTTCCCAGAAGCCCTAGTTTACCTTCTTAAACTTTTTTGCCTTTGTATTTGTATTTTCCCTGCCCTCACCATTTCTAATCAAACCTCTTTTTGTATGTTTTATTGTAAAGACAGTCAGGAGTTGTTCTCAACTAGGTCATTTAAAAAGGATCTGATAAATCATTCTCGCAAGGCATAATGGAAAATGCTTTAATAATTGATGCTTCATTAATTATGAGTAAACAAAAATCAGTGTCATCTTAATGTATAATTAGTGAATATTTACAGATGTATTATATAACTATATTGTTTCTGTTGTTGTTTGTCCTTCATTCTCAAAGAGGGCCAAGACATTAGAGAGGTGATGCCATGACATGCAAGTGAATTGGATTGAAGTGAGGGAGAGCTGTGCAAAGTCACCTTCCTCATTTCTTTCTCCAAAGACCATCTGGGTCTAGAAGCAAAATATGGTCAGGACAACTGGAAATGGACAACTGGAAGATCTTGGGCTTTTTAAAATAATGACTTTAATAGGTTTCAGCTTCACTGAGACACACTGCAAATCAATAACTAAGGCTAGATAAGAAAG
Organism: Myrmecobius fasciatus; assembly: GCA_023553655.1. NCBI lineage: Eukaryota > Metazoa > Chordata > Mammalia > Dasyuromorphia > Myrmecobiidae > Myrmecobius > Myrmecobius fasciatus. Next base: position 281,455 of record JAJPUD010000200.1, on the reverse strand, counting down.
GAAGCATATGTATATAATATGTACATATATATGCATATGTATAAGTATATATCTCAATCTGGGAGGGAAAGATTTTTAGGGTTTTTGGCCAAAACAGAATAAATTGCTATTTACTTTCACTCTAAGCCAAACAATAATCAAATAGAGGTTGTCCTGGGATCTATTGTTGATAAATCTATACGAGCCAGAGTGACTTTGGTTCAGGGCATGGTTCTTAAGAAAAAAAGAAAAATATCTAGTGCATAAACATCAAGATGTCTGATAAGTTCCAGCAGTCAAAATTTACTTTTCTTTGGGCACAGGACTTACAGGTAAAAATACAACACCCAATGTGGACAGAGGATAGGGAAAAAAGAAAGAACCAATAAAATAAAATAAAAGTGGTACATTGCCCAACTGGCCAATTCTAATTGGGTTCCCAGTGGGAGCAACTCCTCCTCCCACTCACAGAAACTGATCTTTGTCCTTCCTTCTCAAAGAAGACTATAACATCACATGCAAGTGAATCGGATGGAAGTGAGGGAGGGCTAGGTAAAGTCACCTGCCTCACTTTCCCCTCCAGAGCCATCTGGGTCCTGTGGCAATGGTGGGGTGAATAAGGATCTCAGCAAAAAAGATCAGGTCCTTGGTAGCCCGATAGCCTGAGACCCTCAGTCAAAAGGAAAGGCATTGAATTTAAGTGGACTTTTCTTACAATGTACGGAATTGAATTCCCACAGTTACCATATGGTTTTACTCTCTGAGACAAGCAGGAAAGAGCATGGATAGGATTATCTTGTCTTGAAGTGGGCCTTTGCTGCAGTGTGACCTTGTTGAATTGTTTGCATTGACAGGATTATCTTGATCCCATAGTTACCTTATACAAATTGGATGCCCAGCTATAGAAACCAACTCCTGAGGTTATTCTTTCACCATATAAGGTCCTACCTTCCCTCTTGTTTATCATTAGTTCTTTAGGAATTTAGTCTACCTTATGGTGTTGCTAGTTCATTAGAAACTTAGCCTGTCTTAAGGCTTCCCCTTTTTATGATGTCCCCTGTGTTAACTATGAGTTCCATTAGAGAACTTAACCCTGTCTTTCCCTTGTTAATCATTAAACTCTCTTTTGTAGCTTAACTCACTACTAATAGTGTAATAAACTTTTCCTCTTGATTTGGAGATGGTCTGAGCCTGCAAATTCTTTTGAGACATTTTGCAACACCAGCTCAAAACTCCAATATATCTTTGGGGATTCACTTCCCACCCCCCACCAGCAAAAAAATAGATCAGGACAACTGGAGGGGGCCATTGATGCAATGGGAGATCTTGATTTTTTTTTAGCTAAAGTATTTAACAGGTATCAGTTTGACTGAAGCAATGCCCTATCAGTGATTAAGGCTAGGTAAGAAATGAGGCAAATATTAGTCTCTGCTTTATGCATATATATGTATATAAATAATAAAATCATTCTCCAGCTCGATAGATTAGAAAAAAATTCAAGAAAAGTCAGTCTCACTAGTGTGAAAAGGGTGTTCAGCCCAAATTGGACAGACTCTGAGAAAGCAGGTGAACGAAGGTCTTAATCACAGCAAATCAGCACCTGAGACTCTCAGTCCTGGCTCAGTAGAGGAACAGATCAGTAGGGCAGCCACTAGTATCAGCTCAGAAATAAAACTCTTAAAAAAAATCAGGCTTTTTCTGAGAAGAGCAGACAAAGCTACCCCATGCAAACACAAGGGACCTCTGTGCTCAAAACCAAGGCTGAGCTGCACAGGAAACCTGTGACAGTGCCCCCTTTACTCCAGGAGCAGAGCCCAATCATAAAAGTAAAAGAAAAGAGGAAATACCAAAAGAAAGGAAAGAAAACAGGAAAGAAACAGAAAAGAACCATGACCATAAAAAGCTACTGTGGTGACAGGGAAGATAAAAATACTGATTCAGAGGAGGACAGAATGTCCATAGGGGAAAACTCAAAGAGTGAGATGACTTGGTCTCAGTCCAAAAGAGACTTCTTGGAAGGGTTCATAAAAGACTTTAAAAGACAAATAAGAGAAGTAGAAGAAAAAATGAGAAAAGAAATAAGAGGTATGCAAAAAAGAGTCAGCTTGGAAACAGGAAGGAAAAAAATTGACTGAGGAAAACATCTCTTTAAAAGTACAATTGCTCAAATGCAAAAACAAAAACAAAAAATCCCCTAAAGAAAACAAAACTTTTTTTGCTTTCAAATTTTATTAAAGCTTTTTATTTAAAAAAACATGCATAGATAATTTTCAACATTCACTCTTGCAAAATCTTGTGAAACAATTTTTTCTTACCTTCTCCTCACCCCCTCCCCTAGACAGCAAGTAATCCAATATATATTAAATATGTGCAATATCTTACCATATTTCCACAGTTATGCTGCACAAGAAAAATCAAGGAAAAAAGGAAAAAATGAGAAATAAACAAAATGCAAGCAAACAACAACAAAGAGTGAAAATGCTATGTTATGGTCCACACTCAGTTCCCAAGTCCTCTCTCTGGGTGCAGATGGCCTCTCCATCACAAAATCATTGGAACTGGCCTGAACCATCTCACTGTTGAAAAAAATCCTGTCTATCAGAAATGATTATCATATAATCTTGCTGTTGCTGCGTACAATATTCTCCTGGTTCTATTCTACTTACTTCATTTAACATCAGTTCATGTTGGTCTCTCCAGGCCTCTCTGAAATCATTCTGCTGATCATTTCTTATTAAAAAAATTATATTCCATATTAATTCATATACCATAACTTATTCAGCCATTCTCCAACTGAGGGGCAACCATTCAGTTTCCAGTTTCTTGCCACTACAAAAAGAGCTACTACAAACATTTTTGCACATGTGGGTCTCTTTCCATCCTTTATGATTTCTTTCAGGTACAGAGCCAGTAAAGACACAATTGGATCAAAAGATCTGTTCACAAATTAAGAGACCAAGGGATAATTTACCTATCAGATTTTTGGAGAAGGGAGGAATTTATGACCAAAAAAGAACTAGAGAACATTATAAAAGGCAAAATGGACAATTTTGATTATAGTAAATTAAAAAGGTGTTGCACAAATAAAATGAACAGAAACAAGATTAAAAGGGACATAGAAAGCTGGGAAGAAATCTTTACAGCCATTGTTTCTGATAAAGGTCTCATTTTTAAAATATATAAAGTACTGTGTGAAATTTATAAGAATATAAGTCATTCCATTACAAACTGTGAAAAACCACTTCTCAGTGGTTCAGTGATCCAAAGCAATCCCAATAGTCTTTGGACAGAAAATGCCATCTGCATCCAGAAAAAGAAATATGGAGATTGAATGTAAATAAACACATGGTATATTCACTTCTTTTTTCTGGATTTTTTTCCCCTCTCTCATGGTTTTTCCTTTTTGCTCTGATTCATATGATTCTAAAGCAATGTGTATAAAAATAAATAAAATTTGAAAAATAATGGAGAAATAGCATGGCATATTGGATATAGATCCAAACTCAAAACCAAGATCACCTGAGTTCTAGTCCTGCTTCTGACATATAATGAATAAATGATTATGACCCTGAAAAAGTCATTGACACCTTAGGTATAAAATTCAAATAAAAATAGAGCAACTAAATCTTAAATAAGGATCCTTATGAGCACATAATAGAAATAACAATATTTTTATGTTTATTGTATTTGTGATTATTTTGTAGAATTCTTCCAGTTGCATTTTAATATGATTTGGGTTGCACTAGGGAATGTTGTTGGTTCCAATGAATCTAACGGACTAAGCATTTGATACTTTGCTGTATACAATTTTGTAAGACTTTAAGTTCTAAAGAAATCAATTAGCATTTTTTGAAAAGGAGTTTCCTCATCCAAACAATCCTTATACCAATGAAATGACAGGCACAGTTTCTATTACTATTCTCATGTCTTGATAAAATAATTCTATTTTACCATAACAAATTATAAGTAGGAGATAGCAAAATATAGAAAAATTTGTGTGGACTAATATTGAGCAAATATACAAAAACAAGAGAACAACATACACAGTGGCTCTACTAATGTAAAAGAAACAATGCTGAAAGGCAGCCACACTCAGATTATTTGCAATATTCAATCTTGAACATAAAGAACATAGATGATAGAATTCAGAGAAAGGTGAAGGACCATGGTAGTGAAAAGTTGTCTCTGATATAAAATGTGGTCATTTTGTCAATTAGTTTTATTTAATTGCTTTTATTTTTTATGAACAGGTTGTTATGGGGGTTAATAGCAAGAACCACCTTGTGTCATAAATTTTTGTTAAATTAATAACACGTTTCTTTAATAATGAACTGATCTCCACCCCCAAATCTTCCTCCAAAATGTCATCATGGTATATAGGTGGTCAGTTTTCCAAACGTCAATTAAGTTAACTACAAAGAGGCACATCATCTTTAAGTAACCTGGCCATCTGGCAATTAATTTTTATTTTGATTTTGTCAATCCATCAAAAAAAAGAAAATAAGAATTTTCTCATTCCTATGAGACCCTCTTCTATTTTTGATGATCCCAGAGTGATGGGAAGGAGGGCAAAGGATTCTCAGAATTGTCTAGTTTTTAGAATACTAATAAACTTTAATTTTATATTGGTACTCCAAATGTGAGATCCCTATCTATTGACTAATGAATAACACATTGCTGGAAAGAATAAATAATATTAACCTTCACATTTTTATTATAAATGAAGTCAGAAGACTTTTGACTAAGATGGTTACCTGAATGGGAGCCAGTATTCCTAATTGCTATATTTTCCAGCAAAACCTGAAATTTCCCCAAAACTTAATAATGATCAAGAAATCTAATGAAAAACTACAGAAACTTCTAAGAGAGAACTTAACACAAAATCAGTCAGAAGCCTACAGGAAATAGGAAAGGAAGCCATTGGTAAAAACCAAGACAAACACAAACAAATAAGTCAGTAACCTCCTAATCCCATCAGAGATGAGCCAAGGAAATGTGTACTCTAGGATGTTCTGGATCAGGAAACAGGAAGAGTATAAGTCTTTCCTTCTCTACCTTCCAAATCCCAGGAAGGTCAACAGGGGTAGTCAAAAAGCCACAGATTGGTGTGTAAGATTTAGAAATCTGTGTAAGATTAAGTGTTAAGAGTAACAAGTAATGCTCTGACTAGGTGACCATAGGTTCTAAGATCCCTACCACACTGTCCTGAGATTCCATTGAGGACCCTGAAGACCAAAAACTCTGAACATCAACTCTAGGAGATACAAATTAGCCTAGGATAATAGGGAATGAGACCAAGACTAAAAACATCAGACTATACATCCAAAGAAAGCATGGAGTAGAACTTGGCTCTTGGACAAAGCTCCAGTTGAGGAACTAAAGCTGGGAAGATCACTAAATCAAAGAAAATACCAACTAGAATAAAAATATCTTGTATATGCCCAAAAGAAGATGTAAACAAATCTGTAGCTGCAAGTAATGACTCAAAGACAAAAATAATGAATTTTCCTTGAAGCTATATGAATACCTATAGTAAAACAAGAAATAAAAGTAAAATAAAATAGGAGTTCCTGAGGAAAGATTTTGAAAAAAAGAATAATGTAGAAAAAAGTAGACTTTTTCCAAATAAAAGACTCTCATAAAACTGACCCAGACCAAATAGAAATCAGTGATTCCACAAGACAGTAAGAAATAGCAAAACAAAAGCATAAGATTCTTTAGATGGAAGAAGAAAAAGAAGAAGGAAGAAAAAGAAAAAGAAGGAGGAGATGGAGACAGAGGAGAAAGAGGAGGAAGAAAAGGAGGAGGAGGAAAAGGAGGGGGAGAAAAAGAAGAAAAAAGAAGAAGATGGAGATGGAGAAGGAGATGAAAAAGAAGAAGAAAGGAAGAAAGAAAAAGGAAGAAGAAAAGAAGAAAGAAAGAAAAAGGAAGAAGAAAAGAAAAAAGATGTCAAAGAAGAAGAGAAAGAAGAAGAAAGTGAAGGAAGGAAGGGATGGAGGGAGGGAGGGAGATAGGAAGAAAGAGAAAAAGAAAGAAGAAAGAAAGAAAAGAAA
>JAJPUD010000200.1:252397-275031 GCA_023553655.1 Myrmecobius fasciatus | reverse complement strand
ATCTGGAAAACATGTAAAAAAGAAATGATTTAAAAATCACTGAGGACCAAATTAATGGCCCTTCAAAAAAAAAAAAAAAGAAAGAAAGAATCATAAGAAAACAATGGTGCATAATTGACACAATTTAATTCTGAACCATTTAAACTAGTAACTAAAAATAAAAATAGGAAATGGATAATTGAAATGACATCAACAACAACCATAATAATTTTAGCCAGAAGTTAAGCCAATATAAATTAATTGCCACAGCAAGGATACTGAAAGAGTCTGAAAGTCACTTTCATCAGCAGATATCTAATTAAATTGCCAAACTTGAGGGAGATAGTTACCAAAAATAATATAGGACTGGCATGTAGACTAATTTATAAAATCCATGAAAAATGAGAATGGACAATTAGCAGTTTTGTGTCATAAATGAGAGAGAAACAGTGAAGGGTAAAACAAAATTAAAGAAATCTGTTGGCAAGAAAACCAACCAAGCAAAGCATTCAAAAGGCATTTAAAAATGGAAATAGAAAGAAAACCACAGGAAAAAATTGAAAAAGATATATACAATCATTATAACAAACTATTTTTTTCTATCTAGAACAATGAATCCTTAAATCTGGACCCTTACATATCAGTCCCAGGTTTTCTGATAAAGAAAGTAGAAATGATAGTAAAGAAAATAAAAAAAGGAAAATCAGCCAGATTGGATGAAATATGTCCTTAGGGTGACACAATTATGAGGACAGTGGGGGATTAACATATAAGAGGCAAAGATACCAAAGTGTATTAAAACCAGAAAAGGTGACCATATGAACATCTACAATTTCTAATTTGAATTAGTACCCCATCTACACAGAATTCTTAAGAGAATTTTATTGTTCTGTTATTTTTTTTTCTATCATGTCTATCTCTTTGTCACTTCATTTGGTGTTTTCTTGGCAAATACACTGGAGCAGTTTGCTATTTATAATAGTTAGCCAACTACAAATTAAAGTCATCCTTGATAAAAGTATAGGCAGGGAACAAATATGCTTAGTAATTAGTATGTATCACTGGCTCACATCTAATTCACAGCAAGGGGTTGGATATCTAACTCCTCTGAATCTTGGTTTCCTAATCCAATATGGATTAGTTCCTTAAATTCTGGGCTTACATATTGGCAGTCTTATCACAATTCATTTCTTTTCCTCATAACTCAGCACCTAGAGACTCATCTGGAAACATCAGAAGATAATATATTTCCATGTCAACACAGACAAAACTTAAAAGAGTTTCCAGATACTATGTACTCAAGGAAACCATATAAATGTGACAGACTTTTTTTTTTTTTTTTTTGCAGAAAACAAAGGAGTTACCAGATCCCTTAAATAATTGGCACCTGAGTCTTACTTTAACTCCTTAAATGGAAATAGACTTAAGGTTGCTAGAGCCCACTTCAATCCGTCTTTCACTCAGCTAAAAAAAAATGATCTTCCTAAAGCAGAGATATGATCATGCCATATATCTATACAATAAACTCCAATGGCTTCCTACACCTCCAGGATCAAATATTAACTCCTCAGCTTAACTTTTAAGTCCTTTATAACCTGATCATTTTTTATCTTTTCATTATTACACCTTACTCCCTTTCATGTACTTTACAGTGTAGTAACACTGACCTTATTGCTGTTTCTTGAAATTTATCTCTCAACTCAGGGCATTTTCCCTGGCTATTCCCAACACCTGGAATTATGTCCCTCCTCCTCTCCATCACCTGATTTCCCTAATTTCTGTCAGTAACTGGCTAAAATGTCAGGCAGTCAAATGGCAAATGAAATAGAGAATTGGACCTGGAATCAGAGAAATATGAGTTAAAATCTGGCCTCAAAAACTTACTAAGCATGTGGTTTGGAACAAGTAGCTTAACCTCTGTTCACTTAAGTTTTTTCAACTGTAAAAATAGGTATCGATAATAGTATTTGCACTATACGATTATTGTGAGGATGAAATGACATATTTGTAAAATGTTTAGAAATTTACCTGGCACAGAGTAGTTTCTTAATTTTTCCCCCTTTCCATCTTCTGCAAGAAGTCTTTCCCAATTCTTTATGATACTAGTATCTCCCCTTTGATTCTGTCCAATGTATCATGACTCTATCTTGCTTATATATAAATGTTTGCATATCTTTTTCCTCATTAGACTGTAAGCTCCTTGAGAGAAGGGACTTTTTTTTTGCTTTGCTTTGTATCCTCAGCATTTTATACAGTACTTGGCACAGAGTACCTAATACTTGATAAATGCTTCTTGACTTTAATTTCTCTCTCTCTCTCTAGAAGGCTGAGTCCCAAAACTGTTGAACTTGGTTTACTAACAAAGCAACTTCTATCCCACAAGACCCACCTAATTCACAGGAGTGTTTTTAATTAAACACTTTGTAAACTTGAAAGCAATATATAAATAGCTATGTAAATCTGAGTTATTATCATATGTTACCCCTTTTATAACTATTTGCATTTTAATAAAAGATAGTTACTTCAAGAATTAATCTGTAATAATGGAACTCCATAAATCAATGAAAAGATAGTAGAATGAGACACTTTAGACCAGTGTTAGCATGAGTTCAGGATAGGATTTCTTATATGTAACTTATGTGAAAGTCAAAACATAAGAATTTTGCGTGAGAAATATCCCTGCAGAACAGTCTATTATTACAGTATTGAAAAATTTGCCTAATTTTGAACTTTTCTCATCATTGGCTGGTAATCAATTTTCTTATTGGTCACTGAGCAAAAATCTCAAGTGGGAAAAATAAAATAAATGAAGTCAAAACAAATCTAATACTAATTTAAAATGCAGTTCATTCAATAATGTTCTGCAAGTAAAGGAAATTTCTTCCTTATCCTTATGGTGAATTACTTGAATTGATATAATGTGATTAATCTGGATCTCTTTTCTTTCATTACCAAGAATATTATTATTGTTCTATCAGGTTATCTAGGTGATAACCTCCTTAGATATCTTAACTTTCTACAGGTCATAGAATTATGTTAAAAAGTCAGTCAATAAACATTTATTAAACTTCTACTATGTGTCAGGTAATGTGCTAAAAACTGGGAATACAAAAAAAAAAAGAGACAAAAGGCAATCCATCCCTGCCCTCAATGAACTCACAGTCTAATTGAGGAAACAGTAATAAAATAAATACGTAAAAGACAAACTATATAGAGAATAATAGGAAATAAGAGAGGAAGAACATTAGAATTAAGAGCGATTAGGAAAAACTTCCTATAAAAGATGAGATTTTAGTGGGAATATAAAGAAAGCCAGGGAAACTACTACGTAGAGATGAGGAGAAAAAAATATTCCAGGAATGAAGGGTTAGCAAAAGAAAAGGATCAGAGATAAAAGATGGGATAGCTTGTTCTGGGAATAACACAGAAACCTAGATCAAAAAGTATGTCAGGAAGTTGGGTATCACAAGACTAAAAAGGGGCTGGTAGGGAGGGTCCAGGTTACAAAGGATACTGCACATAAAAGTATTTTTTATTTGATCCTGGAGGCAACAGGGAACAAAAGGAACTTGTGCTTTAGGAAAACCATTTTCACTTTTCTGGCTGAAAGGAAGTTGGATTGAAGTAGAAAGAGAATTGGAGCCCCCGTAGATACATCAGCAGTCTTATGCAATAGATGAAATAGAGATACCATTACATAGGCTCAGTGAAATATGTTTTAAACAGCACAGCATCATGTTTTATAAATGTGTAGAATTTCCTAATATCCAAAACAAATTTTCTGGTTTCTAAACCAACTCAAGTACATCACATGCCAATCTTTTGCCTTTCCTGCTCTGAAATTACTTACTGTGTATTCAACTCAAGGAGAATGTAAACTCCTTAAGGACAGCGGCTATCTCATTTTTGTATACCTTACATAGTGCCTGGTACATAATGGGTGCTTAGTAAATGTTTATTCAATTGTCATAAAAATGTGAGTCCAATGAAACTAAAAGAAGACTAAAGATCAAACATATTATTCACCTCCAGATAAAGAGATGATGGATCCAAAGTGCAGATTGAAGCATATTTTTTTGACATGGCTAATGGAGGAATTTTGTTTTGTTTGACTATATTCATTTGTATCCATATTTGTTTCCTTGTTTTCTTAAGTAAGGGAGGAGGCAGAAGGGAGAATATTTTTAAAAATTGAAAATAAAATTGAATCAAAAAACTGTGAGTCAATTTGAGTTGGAAATTAAATCTTAGTGTAAGATAGAGTTGTGACATGATGGATAGACTGCTGGCCTCTGAATTAGAAAGACTTGGGTCCAAGAACTTTCTGTTTCATGCTGGTGAAGGCAACCAGGATAAATCATTTAGTCTTTAAATGCTCCAGATAATTCTTCAAAGTTGGTGTAAGGATGCACTGGTCATGTGAGTTTTTTCACTGGGTATTCCTTATGCAGATAAAATTCCAAGTGTGCTTTGAAAAAAACTAGCTTATTTAGCTAGTTACTTAAAATTTATACCCATTATGCTACAATGACATCAGAGGGTAAACCTTAGACTTGAATTCTTCCTATTTAGCAAAAAAGGCATCAGGTCCAGATCCTATCTCTGTGATCTGGGGATCAGTGCAAGACATTCACCTCCAGAGAATTGGCTACTAGGGGATGAATATCTTTGATCATAATTTAAAGAAACTGTGTTCTAAGACAGAATAGTTGCAACCTGTATTGATGGAAACAATTCTCCTCATCCACAAATTAATGGATTTTTCCAAAGTTCTGAAATAAGAGTCATATCTTACTGTCTTCCCGAGTTCAGTGATAGTTTTCAAAGCTATACACATATAAAATAGAAAATAAAAAATATTTCAAATGAAAACATGTCAAATAGAAGACAGAAATCATCAAATCAGGCACTTAAGATGAATTAGCAACTGTAAAACTAAACCGCATTTAGCTCTGAGCTTCCTGGCAACTAGGATATAAATGGAAACATGTTCAGCTATGTAATTCTTATTGTCTGATATGAGTTCTAAAGGGATAAACTTTCCTGGCACTGAATTCTAAGAGAAATTTATTGTGCAAATCCTTGTAAGAGGGACTTTGGGTAACATAACAGACAATGTCCCTAACTCAGCCTCTGCCAAAAGTAGAGAAATGTTCTTCAAATGAATGCTTATTATGTTGACTTCCTATAAAAGCTTCTTGAATAATATTAAATAACTTAGGGAAGATATATCTGCAGGGAGCTAAGACAACATGGCCCAGGTACATAGTTTCCAATTATCTAAATTAATATGGAGATAGACTTTACAGAATATAGAGGAAGGATAGTAATCACACCCATTAGGCGGCCTCTTTCAAACATCAGATGTCTCAAGCAAGCTTTCAGCAAGTGCTGGAGTGTGGCCAACTCTTGGCTAAAGTCTCTGACGAGTGCTTGAAGAGCTGATATTCTGTGTTGTTGATTAAAGTAGAATCCATATGCTTTAGATACCAGACGTGTGGGAGGCAGAGTTGACATTCTGTTGTGAAAATTTAGGAGGCTGACTTGTATTCTCGCCCAGATGGAGGGCCATCTCACTTCTGTGGGAAGGCGGACCCCCACCATAGGGCCAAAATTGTTCTCCAAAAGGAGCTTTAGAATCTGCTCAAGTACTTCAACTAGTACTCAGTCGAAACCCCAGAGTTCTGTGTCATAAAGCATGGATGAAACAGTTTTGGCTTGAAAAATGATCAGGGCAGGTGTTACCAATTGGCTGCTTTGACCATAAAAGAACCTTAGCAAGACCTCCCTGGAACATCTGATTTAAAAGAGAAATGCATCCTAATGGGCCTGCCAGGATGAGTTAGCTATAAAATATTTTCCCAAATAGCTGAATGGGAAAGAAATCTCAAAATCAAAGAAATTTCATAAAGAAATACATACATAAATAAAAATCTAAATCTAACGTGAGGAATTTTGTCTATATAATAAGTAGCATTTATAAATAGAATTATTCTGCTGATCTTAAATATGGGAAACATTATCTTTAAAGGTTTATATATTTGAACTTTTATTAAGGCAGTTGCCAAAACTTATCTGCTCCAAAATAAATATAATTAATTATGTACCTAATATAGAGCCTGGCAATAATAGATATCTAACACATAAGTTCAATAAATATTTGATGAATGAGTAAACTTTTACAGTCTTCTTTATAGTTCCCTTCTCCATCAAGGTAAAAGTACTGCTCCATATCCAGGGAAACTATACTTTCATACTGCCATGAAACTTTTCTGTTTCCCAGGTTCTGTGAATCTTAAGATAGCAATGCTATCAAGTTGCCAAAATCCAAATATCTAAAATAGAGGTACTACTGCTGGGAGTACAGGAACTGGAGTACCCGTTGCTCCATGTCCTATATTTAAACATTTGATCTTATATAAAATTCAGTTCAGGGAGACAGTATTAGGCTACCCATTTTCACACTCATTGACTCATTAGACTTTTAAAATATTTTTGCTTATATCTAAGGCCTCTGAAAGAAGAAGTAGCACAGGTTCTTAAAGCACAAACATAACTTGGATATGATACAAGTAGTTTATTCAAATAGAAGAAAATCTGAATGAAATCCAAACATAAAGATAAAGATCACAGTGTTTATTAAGAGAACAATGAGAATATCATTAAAAAAGAATATCATTTAACAGTTTATTTTAGAGCTATTATTATCAGTTAAAGCTAAACCAACAATATTGCTAATTAGGCATTTTACATTTTATCTCAACATCAGACACTATCCCTATCCAATCAACAACCAGACTGATTTTTTTTTTGCTAAAAAAATTTTTTTTGCCCTTCTCTCCAATGAAGATGTTACCTCTGCCATCAGTTCTTGAACTTTTTTTTTTTTTTTTTTTTTTTTGCTGAGGCAATTGGGGTTAAGCAACTTACCCAGGGTCACACAGCTAGGAAGTGTTTATTTAGTGTCTGAGAGAAGATTTGAACTCAGGTCCATCCTGACTTCAGAGCTAGTGCTCTATCCACTGTACCACATAGCTGCTCCTGGTTCCTGAACTTCTGATAGACATGTTGCTTTGAACAGCTGCAACCACTGGTCTCTACCAATTCACAAGATCCTCTAGCAAATCTCTTTCAGGATATTAATCTATCATTGGAGAACAAATACAAAAAGGTATGGTCTGCCAAGGATCCCTGGCAGAAGTCAGGTAAATAGTGAATAATATTAAAGTCACCATGATTTTGGAGTAAAGAACAAGATTTTTTCACTTCTCACTGAAACCATATCTTGTTACCTGGATAGCTATAGCCAACCTAACCTGAAGCTATTCACTCTTTTAAAAGGTCCTTAGAGATATCAGTTTTTTCATCTCATCAGTCAAAAAGGAAATTCTTCCTCTTCACATAGGTACAAGACCCTTTGCATGTTATAAGGAGAGAGTCATGTCTCTTATTGAGACCTGACTCTCTCCTTATAACATGGCATTGCTAACTATCCTCTCTAATTTAGGTTTTACTTTATACATCTTACTCTCCCTCTACTATCGGCACTCATAACTTCTCCTTCAAAACTTTGAGGCTGATTCAATGTATATTCACCACCCCATCAATATTCTTATACCTATCTATCCCACTCAGGACACTTTCTTTCTTTCATTAATAAGTTCAGTGCTAGAATAAGAACTAATTATTTGATAAAAATTGCTGGGAAAACTAGAAAATAGTATGGCAGGATCTAGGCACAGAATAACATCTCATACCCTAAAGTAAAATAAGGTCAAAATAGGTTCATGATTTAGACATAAAAGTCTATACTGTATTGCTATAATATAAACAATTTAGGAAATCAAAGGCTAGTTTGATCTTTGGTGAAGGGAGAGATTTATGACTAAAGAAGAAATAGAGAACATTATGAAATGCAAAATGGATAATTTTGATTATATTAAATTAGAAAGGGTTTGCAAAAACAAAAACAATGCAATCAAGAAAAGAAGAAAAGCAGAAAGCTAGAAACAATTTTTAAAGCCAGTATTTCTAATAAAAACATCATTTCTAAAATATCTAGAGAACTGAGTCCAATTTATAAGAATAGAAGTAATTCCCCAATTGATAAATGGTCAAAAAATAAACAGATAATTTTCAGATGAAGAAATTAAAGCCGTCTATAGTCATATGAAAAAATACTCTGTCACTACTGATTGAGAAATTTAAATTAAAACAACTCTGAAGTACCACTACACACCTATCAGATTGGCTAATATGATAGGAAAAGATAATGATAAATATTGGAAGAGATGTAGGAAAACTGGGACACTAATACATTGTTGGTGAAGTTGTGAACTGATACAGCCATTCTGGAAAGTAATTTGTAACTATGCCTAATAGGCTATAAAATTATGCATATCTTTTGATCCAGCAGTATTACTACTGGATCTGTATCCCAAAGAGATCATAAAAAGGAGAAAGAATCCACATGTGCAAAAATGTTTGTAGTAGCTCTTTTTGTGGTGATGAGGAATTAGACATTTAGTAAATGGACATCAATTGCAGAATAGCTGAATAAGGTTCTTGAATGTAATGCAATATGATTGTTCTATAAGAAATGATGAGTACTCTGATTTCAAGAAAGTCTGGAAAGACTTAGATGAACTGATGCTGAGTGAAGTAAGCAAACCAGTAGAACACTGTATACAGTAACAGCAACAGTATATGATGATCAGCTGAGATAGACTTAGCTCTTCTCAGCAATACAGTGATCCAAGACAATTCCAGTGGTCTTGGGATGGAAAATGCCATTCACATTCAGAGAAAGAACTATGGAGACTGAATACAGATTGAGCCAAACTATTTTTACTTTTTATTGTTTTTTCTTTCTCATAGTTTTTCCCTTATGTTTTTATTTTTCTTTTACAACATGCCTAATATGGAAATGTGTTTAAAATGATTGTACATATATGACATATCAGATTGTTTGCTGTCTTGGGGAGGGAAAAGGGAAGGGAAGGAGAGAGAAAGATAATTTGGAACTCAAAATGTTACAAAAGTGAATATTGAAAACTATTTTTACATGTAATTGGAAAAAATACTATTAAGTAAAAAATAATAATGATTCCCTCAAAAAAGTTCAGTGCTGGAATCATAGTGTTTCCAATCCCACTTCTGCCCTCAGGCATTGAGTCTTCAATATATTCCTTCAAGAAATTAAATTTCCTAATACTTCAGTCTACTTATTCTCCACGATTTGTTCTTTTATTCTACTTGATTTATACACAGAGATGCTCATAACTTTGATCATGCCATCTTCTACAAATTTCATAAAATTTTGTTCCATGTTCACAAATTCCAAAATTCCTTCATAATGACAATCTTTTTTCATTTTATCTTTTTTGCTGTCTTATGGATCTTAACCTGGTTTTTCATCTTCAACAGTACCTCTACCTCTCAATTCTTTGTCATTCTCTCATCTCTAATCTGGCTACTCTCTTTTCCTTGTTTATACTTCAGTTAACCAGTTAGGTTCCATAATGTCTTCTGAAATCAAGTTCTTTTTTTGCTAAAACCCAATCTTTGAATCCTTCTACATCTGTTGCCTTTACTCCTATTCATGTGCTGCTAAATAGAAAAAAGAAAATCTAAAAACCACAAACAAAATGGGTCTATAACATATTTAATCTTTTTTGGCCCTTCACTATAACAAGACAATCTTTATATATATATATATATATATATATATATATGTATATATATATATATATATGCATGTGTGTGTATCCATAATCAATTCATTCATCATAGTTTCTGTTCTAAGATTTTTTCATCTATCCTCCAGCCCCCCATTGCTTCACTTTCCATCTTCTCCTTTGAAGATCTTGCCTCATATTTCAATGAAATAATTGAGGTCTTTTGCCAAGACTTCCCTTTTCTCCCCTCCTCTTCTTTTTCCTTCTTCCTCATCTCACATCACTTAACCATCTTTCCTAACCAACTCTTCCTTCACACTTGACTCATATAAATAGGTATACCTTCTCCTCCCAAGGCAAATCCTTCTGCATGCACAAGTGATGTCATTTATCACATCTTCTTCATCAGGTTGCTCTTTCTATCATTATCACTCTCTTGGTCATCTTCAATCTATTTGTGCTCCCCTTCTGTACTTATAACTGGCCATGTTTCTAAAAAGTACTGTTTGGTCTGACCATCTAGCTAGCTATAATATTACATCTCTTTTCCTATATGTGTATAAACTCTTTGAGAAAGACATTTATAATAGGTCCCTCTACTTCTGCTCTTCTCTTATAAATCCTTTGCAGTCTGGCTTTTGACCTCATTGCTCTATTGAAATTGTTCTCTTCTAAGTTATCAATGATCTCTTAATTATCAAACCTAATATCCTTTTCTCAATGCTCATCTTTCATAACCTCTGTAGTTTTTGACACTAAGTCAATTAAATATGCCTTTATTAAGCATTTGTTATGGGACAATGTGCTAAAGTGCTAGGAATACAAATAAAAATACAATTTCTATCCTCAAGAAGATTATAAAATTTTAAAGGAAGAAAACAAAACATAAAAAGGAAGTGAAAGGGTGGAGAAGAGAAGGGGGTGGTAAAGTTATCCACCAGCACTGGGGTATGATAGGTAAAGTCTTATGGAGATGAGTAAGTGGGGCAACCTGGAGATGAAAAAAAGATCCAGTAGATCTGAGCCTCTTTCCAAAGTTGGACTTCTAGGAGGAAACATCCAATCAGAGGAAGAGATCATAGAGGGCACAGAATATTTTAAATGTGAGAAGTAGTCTAAAAGAGGAGAAAGTATCTAAGATAAAGTGGTTTTTTAGCATGATAAAATAAAGTCCTATGATAACGAGTGCATGATTAGCCCCTCTTCATATGAGTACTTTCTCCTCTTTCTCTTCTTTGTGATACTGCCTAAAAGGCCCATCTATCTCCTTTGTTTTATTTCCCTCCAGGCTGTATTCATTAATCATAGATATGTATACAGACACATACACAACCCTCTATCCTGGGCTCTCTTCTTCATCCATACTATTTTGCTTGGCAACCCTATGAGTTCCTACAGACCTATTTACCCAGCCCTAACCTCTCTCCAGACCTCCAGTATCACAACAGCTGCTTATTGTACATCTCCAACTGTTTGTCCCAAAGACTTCCCAAATTCAATATGCTTAAGATGTCATTTATCTTTCTTTTCAGACTCTCCACTCTTCCAAATTTGCCTGTTTCTGGTGAGAGTACCACTATCTTCCCAGATACTCACGCTTGCAATCTAGGTGACATTGTCTACATAGTCTGTTGCCTAGTCTTGTTTCTACCTTCACAGTTATCTCTTATATATGTCTTATTTCACTCTCCTCATATAGAATCTTGGGATCCACATACTCTAGTGAAGACCCTCATCTCCTTACACCTGTACTATTAAATAAGTTTCTGACTGATTTCCCTGTTTTGAATCTCTCTTCAATTCAACAAATCATCTATCTACTCAGTTATCAAAATCAAATCACTTAGGTTTAAATATGCCATTACCACTTATTTAATAAATTCCAATAACTCCCTATTATGTCCAGGATCAAATATTAAGTTTTTCATCTTGTCATTTAAACCTCTTCATAACATGGCCTCTATGCTCCCTTTTCAATCTTCTTATGCTTTTTTTTTCCCATCAATTTGCTCCATAACACAGCAACACTAGCTTTCCACAGGTTTCCTTGGCTTCCTTCAAGGCTTACCTGAAATCCCATTCTGTAAAACAAAAGAAGTGGACCTTTCCTGGTCCTTCCAAAACTTCTAGATTTCTCCCACTTAGGTAACTCCAGAAAGATAAAGGAAATTAAGTTGGATTGCATTTGAGAAGTTGTACAAGATTTTCAAAGAAGTCCCATTTTTCTGCAACACAAAGGTCAATCTTTTTCATATCAATGTTGTGTCAGTGACATTATATAATAAAGATTCTTGACAGACTATCACTTCAGAAGAATTGGAACTTCAAGCATTAAAAAAGGCAATATGAGAATGAATAATGGGCACAAGTAATCTGCAGCAGAATGCCAAAAAGGCCTTGCATGCAAAAAGTAGCATGAAATTCCTCCAATCCAATGGCAAAATGAGTCCAGTGGCCATTACAGATTTCAGATCTAGAGCTGGAAGGGGCTTAAGAGGACATTTAATTTTATAGATAAGGAAACTGATGCCCAGAAAAGTTAAGTAACCTATCACAGGTCACACATTGGAAAAAGATTTGAAACTAGGTTCTCTATCTCCAGAGTTAGTATCCTTCCACTGTATAATTTTGGTTGCTTCTTAAAACTACCTAGTGGTAGTTTTCCTTACAACAATAAGAAATGAAACAGAAAAGATCATAAAAACTACAGGAAGAAGAAAAGAAACCCAATGTAAAACCTACTGAAATAGTAAAATTTGTAAAAAGACTCATTCTTTCTAACTGCAAAATCAATTCTAACAGGAGTTTTTGTGCTTCAGGCCCTATTAGCACCTATCTTGTTCCCTCTTGACTGTGATTCTCCCTGACCCTTTTCCCTACTTCCTCGTAATATAAGAGGGGATGGTAACAAAAACTGAATTCCAATAATCATACAATGAGGAACCTTGCAACTGGAGCAATTAAAAGAGGTTCTACAGACCAAAGTAGGCTAAAATGAAATGTGTTTTTCCCCTAAGGAAAAAGTATAATTTGTGTTCATCTAAACATTTTCTTTAGCGGACTGAAGCTTTTTATTCTATTGCTGTCACTTATAAATGACTCCCTCTCTTGTAACAAAGGGGTAATCAGGCAATACAAATCATCACATTGACTATATCTGACGATGTTTGCCTCATTATGCATCAATCTTCCACCATTTCTCTGCCAGGAGGAGGCAGACATGCCTTACCATCAGTCTTCTAAACTGACAGTTGGTCACTGAATTTATCAGAATTCTGATGTCTTTCAATGTTTTCCTTTACGCTATTTTGTCATTGTGCAAATTTTTCTCCTGATTCTGTTTACTTTGCTGTGTACCAATTCAAACAAATATTCCTAGGTTGTTGGGTTTTTTTCTGAATTCTTTTCCTGTTTATAATTTCTAATAGAACAATAATAGCACTTTAAGCTTTACAAGTATTTGATATATATTATCTCATTTTTTTGGTCACAACCTAATGAAATAAGTTATATTATTATCTTCATTTTACAAATAAGGCAACTGAGACTGAGAGGTTAAGTGATTTGAACCGCAGCTAATAAATGTCTGAGACTGCCTTCTTGCCAGTCTTCTTGCTTCCAAACTCAATCCCTTCCAAACCCTATCCCCTGTGCTTCCTAGGAGATCCCAACACAGAGAATAATTTAGAGTCAAAAATACAATGATATATAGAAGGAACAGCAAAATAAGTAGTCTGGCTTTTCTTTACTGTACAGAACAAGAAAGGGAATAATGTGAAATAGATTAGAGTCAGATAATAAAGGATTTTAAGTTCTAAAGATGGAAATTTCTTTTTAAAATATAATGGGGATAAGTTGGTGAAATTAGAAAAGAAATTAGGGAATGTACACTTTTGTCAAAAGATCACTCCAGATTGAGGTAACCATATACCTAGCCTCATGCTAATATGATGCAAGGAACTGTCTAAGCAGACTCCAGAGACTTAGGATGCTTCCAAAATGACTAAGTGGTGACCATGAGTCAGGGGAGGTTGAATTCTTATCAGAATAATATTTTCCCTTTTCTGTAAGAGTGAACTATAAAATGACTCCACTTTTCCCCCTACTTTGCTTTTTATTCTTTTTTATGGCTTTCTCTCTCTTGGACTTTTAGACAAGGATACTATAAGGAGGGAAGGGATCTCTCTCTCTCTTCATACCCAAGGAACAAAAAAATGGCATTTTGCAGGAAAAACACTTCCTAAATCCATTGCTTTACTAGGCAAATCTGAGAAGGTAGTCTCTAGGTCTTCAGCCCCTGGCTTCCTTCTACTGCCTTTTTGTTTATGCATAGTTCAGAAACTACAATTCCTGAAACTGAACATTTACAGACTGATTGCCCCATTGGCAATAACGAGTTCAAAAGTTCCCAACTTCAACAGTTCCTGAATTTGAGAGTAACCAAATTTTCCAAGGAAGAAAAATTTTTTAATGTGTGATTGATCAAGGAGAAGACCCTTACAGAGTATGAATTGTGTCTGAAGGCCATTGCCATACCAAAAGGGTCCAGAATATTTTGATGTTTTTTGAATGATCAAAAGAAAATAACTAGATCTCAATTTAGTTTTGATATCTTAGGGCATATTGTTGAATAAACTGAATAAATCCATCCAAAGATCTTAGATTAAGTGTAAAAAGTCTTTGAAAGCCTACGGATTGAGTTAAATGACCCCTGAGAGAAAGGCTGGGAAACATGGTCATATCTTCAGATATCTCTAAGGTTGTCAGAGAAGTCTAGAAGAGATAAAGAATTCCAAAAGTGATGGTATATGGCTTGCTAGTATGCCTTTCTTCCACTATCACTCTCTATTCACTGATACCTTTCAGATATGTATTGGAAAACCACATGCTCCAATTTCTGTAGTTCTCTGCCCCTTCTCAAATGACTTAATAATTTATAAATGAAACCAGAATGCAAAACCAAGTTTCTCAGTCTATTACAATAAATTCCATCTCTAACATCATTCACTTCATCCAATGGATTTCAAAGAATTTTCATCCCTAGTCTATGATGTTTCACTTAAGATGGTGTTTCCCTTAAGATATAACTAAAATCTGGTGGTAGTGGTGGGGATGGGGTTTCATCCCACCATTATATTTCTAATCTTCTATGATATTTCTGTGAGTTGGGCAAAATATTTTAATATTCTGGGGAAGGAGAAGAATCTAGAGATTAATGTAGTAAATGGTCTACATTTTCTTTTTTTTTCAATTTCTTGTGAACCCTTTGGATTTTGTATATTTTCAGTTGTGGATAAAATAAAGACCATATTATACAAATATCTGTATTGTACAATGCCTATTCAGGATTTGGAAATCCTATTAACCACTTTGGGTAATCTATATATAAAGTTGGGTGATTCATATATACATTCTGTATATATTTTCTTGGAGATTACAGAGTTGGGGCAGAAGCCAAAGAGAAACTGACTCTTTGGGATCATGCCCTCAGGGTCTAATACTTTATGAATTCAGAATATTTGGAGATGGGTATCCTAGGCTCTGAGGAATATATTGTAGAGATAATAAGAAACAACTGAAGCTTCTTAAGCAGGGGAGTGACATGATCAGACTAGATGCTTTAAGAATGCTAATACAGTGGCTGTAGGATGAATTGGAGAGAAAAGAGAAAACAAAGAAAATCATTAGGAACATATTGTAATGAGAATAACATATTAGATGAGAAGAGATGAGACTGAACCATGGAAATGATCCTATGAATGGATAAAGGAGCATAGAAACCTGAATTGGAATACATCATATCATATCCTTTGCCCCTCCAACACTTCTTGGTAATTGGGACTATTTTGTTTTTGTCTTTTCATAGCCAGAACCTTGCATATAGATGATTTAAAAATGTTTGTTGACATGAATTTGAGTTACTTTAATCAATAATGTGAGTTTACAAAATATACCATAAGAATTAGAAGCTATAGAATTGAAATAAAATGAATTTACCCAATAAAAAACAAAATTCATGAATGGCCTTGGACTCTTCATTCTTTTGGTTTGATCAACTGTGCTAAACTTTTGCTATTTAACTATGACATGAGATGAGAATTTAGAAAACTAGCTGTACTATATATTCAAGGAATTTTCACAAAGACCAGTTTTATCTGCTCATAGTGCTCTGTTTTTAATAGGATCTGATAAATTTATTAACTCATTGAGATATAGCAAAAATATTCTTAAATAAGAAAAAATTTTGAAGTAAGACTGGGAAGGAAAAGTAAGGACAACAACAAGGGAGAAAGAGTAGCTATATCATCAAAAAGCTGAGGCTCAGAGAGATAGATCTATTACACTTGGTGGATTGGATGATAATAACTGATGACAGAGGGAAAGGGAAAACAGATCTACTCTTATTTTTCTTCTCTTTTGTCTGCCAAAATGAATGTAATTTAGACTGAAAAGGACAGAACAAAAACCACTAATGTGTGGTTAATGCTGCAAATAAATAGGAAGATACTAAGAACCTAGCTGTCTTTGATTCATTCAGGTTACCTGGTTCCAATGAACTACATTCCAGAGTAATAAAAAAACAAACTGGTATATATGATTGGTTAAGTTACTGTCAGTTTTCAAAGATTAATGAAAATAGCATAGGCACAGCAGTATTAATGAATGGCAAATGTCTCCATTTTCAGAAAGGGGAAGAAAATAGAATGTGAAATGCAGACAAATAAGTTTGACCTTGATTTCTAGTAAATTCCAAAATATTATAAAAAAGATGGTGAATGACCCTCTAAAAAATGAAGCAGTGATCGCAAAAAATTGTCACAGGTCATTTCACAGAAGCTCCATATCTTTTTTTAAAAACAGTTTTACTCCATTACAAATTAGGGAAATGTGTGGAAAATTATCTAGATTTTAATAAAGCATTTGACAAAGTCTACCATATTATCCTTGTGTGAAAAAATGGAGAGAAATGGATTTAATGATGATGTGATTGCACAGAATTGGAAATGATTGAATGGTTGGACCCAAGATACAGTCATTTACAGGATTAAACTTGGAAGGAAGTACCCAGTAAATGCTTGAGGGATTAGTGATCCTATTCAATTTAAAATCTTAGGCTGATAGAAGGAAACTGAGATGTCATACAGTGCAACCCATTCATCTTACAGAGACTGAAGAAATCCTAATAAGTAAAAGTGATCTATCCAAAATCACATAGTTAAGGAGGGGCAGTGCCTGGGTTTGAACTTAAATCTTCTGATAACAAATACATTGCTCTTTCCATTGCACAAATAACAGTAATAAATAATAATAATAGCTATCATATTATGTAGTATCTACTAGATGTCAGGTACTGTCCTAAATGTTTCACAAATAGAATTTCATTATATCTTCACAACAATTCTGGAAGTGGGGGAAAGAATGATAAAAATTGGAAATGATCATTGTTGGAGGAAGATAGGCACATAAATAGTTGGTAGAGATGCAAATCACTGCGACCATAGAAATCATTTCAGAATTATGATACAAAAATCTTTTAGTGGTTCTAACTCTTTGACTCAGCAATCTCACTTCTAGGTATACACACTAGGAAGTTAAATTCAAGAGTACTCTCCCTTTCACTCTCCCTCTCTCTTTTTCTATTTCTCTCTCTCTCTCTCTGTATGTGCACACATGCATACATATGTGTGTATACATACATGTATACATATACATGTACACCAATATAATTGATATTGCATATATGTACATATGCATATATGTGTATATGCATCAATATAATTTTCATAGCAAAAATAAAATGCCTTTAAAAAGTGGATATCCATCAACCAGGGAGTATTTGAACAAATTGTGGCATATGACTATAGTAGAATATATTTGTGGTTGGGGCATTGACTTTACTGTAGATGCTCTAAATAGAAGGTCTTTTTTTCAATGATCATACAATTGAAATGATATACAATTGAAATAACTGAACCACCTCTATATTAATATTTATGCACTACAGCAAGATAACTGTATAAATATGTATACCTATATTTAATTTATCATATATTTTAACATATTTAACATGTATTGGGGAGGGGTTGGGGGAAAGAGGGAAAAATTTGAAACAGAAGGCTTTGCAAGAGTCAGTGTTGAAAAATTACTTATGCATATGTTTTGCAAATAAAAAGCTTTAATAAAAAAAATTATGCACTAAAACTACAGTCCAAAGGAAGTTGCAAGTAAAAGTCATTCCCAGTGTCAAGCACAGAACCTTGCTTATAAAAGGCACTTAACAAATATTTGTTCAGTTTTACTCAAAATGTAAGATGGCATATTTGAACTAGGTCTTTAAAATGGGGTAGGACTATTATTTTTATTAAAGCTTTTATTTTCAAAACATATGGATAGATAATTTTTCAACATTGACTCTTGCTTAATCTTGTGTTCCAAATTTTCCCCTCCTTCTCCCACCCCCTCCTTTAGATGGCAAGCCATCCAATATATGTTATACATGCTAAAAATATGTTAAATCCAATATATGTAAATATATTTATGCAATTATCTTTCTGCATAAGAAAAATCAGATCAAAAAGGAAAGAAAATGAGCAAGAAATAAAATGCAAGTGAACAACATCAAATAGAATGAGAATGTAATGTTGTGATCCACCCTCACTTCCCACAGTCCTCTCTCTAGGTGTAGATGGCTCTTTCATCACAAGATCATTGGAACTAGCCTCAATCATCTCATTGTTGGAAAGAGTCATGTTTGAGTAGGATTCTTAACAAATGAAAAGATTAGTTGGTAGGCAGGGATTAATTTAAGCAAAGATTGCAAATAGAAAAAAAAAATATGAGACAGTTGACCAAGATGGGAAAACTATTGGATATGTTGTCAAAGTACCTGAGTTTCTGGCTCTGCCAACTCCCTCTACCTTTGTAACCTTGTGTAATTCACTTAAGCTCTCAGCTCTGTCCCTATACAGATTCTCCCTTTTCCAAGCTTTCTAATGAATAGCAATGATTGCATCACTACCCTGTTCAAAAATCTCAGAAAGCTCACTAATTCTTTTTTGCCTGGAAGAGGTAAAACTATCAGTTAACACCTTTGCTGGAATTAGCTATTTTTCCTCCTGGTAAAGGAACAAGACAGGGTAGATGATCAGTAGTGATTAGCACATAAGTATCAGCCAGGGACATGAAGACTCTGGGAAGATATGTGGAAGGATACCAGAGGTAAATTTCATTCACTCCAATAATTTACTTTAAAGATTGATCTCTTTCTCAGAAGAGCTTTCCAAAAGAATGAAATTAACCTATACCCTTATTAATTGTTTTAGAAAATGAAAAGATTGATTGATTACTGTTGAATCAACTTAAGCTTTGTTTAATGACCCTTGTCCATGGAAATTTCATTCAACTATTCCTCTTGACGTTATCTATAAAATAATGAAATTACTCATTGCACAGGTGGCTCTGGCTGAAGGTGCTCCAGTGTCCTATTGATTTCATCCTTCTCAGAGATGGGGACAGAGGGCATAAACAAAGGGGTGATTTTAGATGATCTTGAGTCTTTCCATAGTGCCAGTTTAGATCTCTGGGGATGCTTTAATGTGGATCAAGACACTATTGAAGGAGCTAACTATGGGAAAGATAAAATAGTATCAAAAGCAAAACAGTACAGTGCTTAGGAGAAAGAAGCCACATTTTCAATAGAAAGGAAAAGAAGTATTAGATGCTAAGGGATTTGTCTATATGTATATAAGGACATACATATAATTAAGCAGTTCAACTATACATTATCTTCTAATATAGAAGGCTTTGCTTTATCACTATACATACCCTCAAACCCTGAATTACCCCCACCTTTTCCTTCTCTGTTCCTGTTCCAAAGACAGTAAACACTAGTAGTAAAAGTCAAGCAAATTTATTAAATGGTAAAAAAAGGAAGATGATTATAATAAATATGATTTATCTATAATATATCTATAATAATTTAATATATAAATGTAACAAGATAATTCTCTCTCTCTATAAGAAATGCAGTATGTATACACACTCATAGTATGAAAGAGATAGTGTGATTAAACAATACTTTTAAGTGATACTTCAAAATATCTATACTCAAATTTACATGGTATCTTCCATTTCATGACCTATCCATTTCAAACAATATCCTGTATGATACTCTTCCATATTCCTCAATAGAACCTCCACCACTGAGATATCACCAAATTTCAGTGCTTTCCTCCAGGTTTTCTTTTTAATTCAGGAATATGCCACTGAAAATCTGAGATACACATCTTATCTCTCCCCCAAGCTATGCGATCAGCACACCTCCTTTTCCTATCATTCATTTCCATCATGATATCTCTTGAGTCATATTCTAAGCATAGATTGTCTTGGTGCTATGCTGCATCTTAACTGAGCACACTTTCCATCCATTTTGGGTAATGTCTAGGAGACTTCTCTGATGCAGTGATATAAGAATAATAATCATGGAGCATCAGCACAAGAACATTAGTGATGAAAAGATGTGTTTTTGAGTTGAGGGACAGAGAGGGTTTGCTAAATGGGCTATACACTTTGTCTAAATGCAGCATCCGGACTACCTTCCTCATATACAATTCTAGCCCCAATTCATTATCTACTTTTAGCGATTGTGATGGTATCACCTCCCTGATATCATGGTCCTCTTTGAAAATGAAGAAAAATCAACAACCTAAGAGTGATGAATTAATGTATGCTTGGCTGTACAACTGCATGCCATTATTTGGACAGTATGTATTGATCTTCCATTTAGTATTTTCCCTTTGTGTAATATTAGTCTGATCTCTTCTGAATAATCAGATTAAGGATGCCCTCTAAGATCCAGGAGTTTGATGCATTTGGCATAATATCATCCACAAACAGGATTGTGAAGTCTTCACTGTTTAAAGGGAGTTACTCTTCCACCTGGGTCTCAAGTTCCTTAAGAGCATATGGGCAATGATGAATAACCTTGTAATAGCCTATTTTATGTCTCTATTAAGATTAAGAATCAGGCCATTGAACAGAATTTTTTCTGTGATTGCATTTGTCAAGGAATCTTATGTGATTTTAATATATACATGAAAGGCATTATATTGACTCTACGAATCAAAAAAATGTTTGTGGTCAATTAGTAAAAACACATTAAGATTTTATATAATTTGTACCTTTCCATCAATTGCATGGTTATAGACCATAATTTTTAAAACAGGGGAGGAGAAGTGGGAAGTGAAGGAAATAAATATTTATATAGTATTTATATAGCATCTACTACCTGCCAGACACTTGCTTAGGCATTTACAAATATTTTCTCATTTTATCCTCACAACTCTGTGATTTGGTGCTGTTATTACCCCTATTTTTCATTTGAGGAAACTGAGGCAGATTGCAGTTAAATAATACATACCTAGCATTTGAGGCTGGATTTGAATTCATCTTCCTGATCCAAGTCCAGCACTCAATCCACTGTTCCACCCAGCTGATAGCCTGACTATCCTTTTCTCATATTTTTAATAAGAATAATCTTGCTATCTATGAAAATATATATAAGGACTTTATAAAGATGTAAAAGGAGGCCTCTTCTCTTAATCATCGCTTTCAGGTTATTAAAACCACTCAATTTTTCCATTGTTTTTCTACTCTGAGATATTCATTAAAGCAATCCTTTAATGCTTCCAGGAGGGTATTACTTCCTCTGCAGAATATCTCTGCAGATATATTCAGTGTCAAATCACTTGGTCTAATTTAGCTAACTTTTCAACTTTGTCTTTCTAAGCACCATTACTACTGTGTATAGTTCTTTAGGACCAGAACATTAGAGTTTGATTTCTCTGTCATTGATAAAAATGATTAATATAAAAATATTAGCAAATTTATTGCAATTTATTCTCTTTGCTTTATTCTTAGTTTCATCTTTCAATGATCTTTAGACTGATATGGCTCATTTGGCATATTTGTTTCTCAAACTTGATCCTATTTTCCAATGGATTTTTCACTATCCCACCCTTTCTTTGCTTGATTTTACACTGTCATAAAGTACATAAATTTATGACAACTTTGTTATCAATAATCTTACCATGATCTTTGTAGAATTTTTCTCCCTCTTTATCCTTCAACAAATGGTGGTCTTTGCTTATGTTCACTGCATAAGCACTAAAAGGAAAGATAACTAATTATATCATGAAATTGAATTTCTTATTGCCTTTGGCCATATAATGAAACAAACTGTGCTAGTTTCTTTTTTTTTTTTTCTCTAAGGAGAATCTACAAGTACTCTAATTATTGTTACCTTTTGTACCTACATTCCAAGATTGTTGTGAGACTCAAGAGATCTGTGAAATATTTTGCAAACTTTAAAATATTGTCAGCTATTATTGTTACTATTATTTGGAAATCCTTCCTAATATGGATCTTTAATTTCCCTCTATTTAATTTCTACCCTCGGATCCTAGTTTTTCCTTCTATCACCAAGCGGAATAATTCTATACCCTCTTATTTATTACTGTCCTTCAAATATTTGAAAACAGTTACAACATACTTCCTAATTCTTCTGTTCCTCAGATTAAACATCTCCAATGCTTTCAATTGATCTTTATATCAATTTCCTTGATTTTTTAAGCCCAAATGTAAGATTTTTCCATTTGATTCTATTAAATTTCATCCTGTTGATTTGACCAGATGTTCTAGCTTTTGAAAATATTTTGGATAATCTCTGTCATCCTGCTGATTAATTAATTCTTCTCAAATTTGTGATTATCTGAATATTTGATAAGCATGAAATATACCTTTTATCTAAGGTTTTAATTAAAAAATTAAAACAGCACAGCATCAAGTACAAATTCCTAGGTAAATCTATTAAAGATAACAAAATACCATTCAGTTCTGATTATTTAACCAGTTTTCCAATGCACCTAACTGTAACATCATCCACCCTCCATATTTCTAAGTAAAATATTGGACCAAGTG
>JAJPUD010000200.1:220172-252387 GCA_023553655.1 Myrmecobius fasciatus | reverse complement strand
GAAGGAAGGAAGGAAGGAAGGAAGGAAGGAAGGAAGGAAGGAAGGAAGAAAATGGTACTATAAAGTTTCCATTCAAGGGAGAAATGTCAAAAGACTATATGTATATACAAAGACTCTCTTCATTGGTCCAAAGAATTGTCACTTTGCTTTTGGGAGGGGCAGAGTTTGTGATACCTTGGGAGAGGGTGATTTTTCTTCAAGCTTCTAGAGAAGATACTGGCAGTCTCATACTGTCTTCAGATTGTGGAAGAGAAAGACTGGGGAAAATTCTGAAATATTGAGGACCTGATACATCTTATGTCCTTATTTCCAGCTTTCTACAGTAGATACTTTGGGGAATTTCCCCTTAGGTGAGATCTCTCTTCCTCTCTCTCTTTTGCCCTCCTTCTCTCCTTCCCTCTTTCTCTCTCCCTCCTTCCTTTTCCCTCCCTCCCTTCTTGCCTCTCTCCCTCTCTTCCTGCTTCTCCCCTCTCTCCTTCCCTCCATCTCTCTCTCTCTCTTCTTTTCTCCCTCCCTCTCTCTCCCCTTTCTGTCTCTGCCTTTGTCTCTTTCTCTCTGCTTCTCTATCTTTGTCTCTCTGTCTCTCTGTCCTCTTTTCTCTCTCTTCTCCCTTCTCTCCATCCCACCTTTCTCTCCATTTTTTCTAATAAGATATTTCATTTCCAGTGGGAGACCTCATTTACTTTTATGTCTTTTCCTGTACTCTAATCTGCATAACTTCCTTGATTTCTGTTTGCTATTAGCTTGGGTAAATGGGTTTGTTCATTTTTAAATATTTGTAATAATCCTTGTTTAATTACCATTTGTGGGGAAGAGATTCAAGTTTTCAGACATAGCTTGTGGTACTTCTTCCCTATTAGGGGATAGCAACCAAGAAAAGTGTCTTGACCATAAACATTTTTTCACCCTAAACTAGCAGTATTGGGAAATGTGTGAGTGTGTGTGTGTGCACGTGTATGTTCTAGTCTGGTAACCCCTCGCTGAGAAAAGAAAATCAGCCTGATGGCCCCAAATTCAAGTTCCCCTCAAAGCAGGAAAAAAAAAAATCTCTCTTATTCAGTGAGGGGTGAGATTCCAAAAATAGATCTTTATATCTCTTTGGAAGTTTCATTTGAAAGACCCAGTAGGAGAAACATATGACCCACATGGGCAATATATACCTTATATTTAATATATGTCATTAAAGGAAAAATAAGTTAAATTATCTTGACTGATACATGATATATTAAATTTGGGGGAGGAGTCCATTACACAAGGACAGTCCACCGAGAAATACTTTTTTACATTAAATTGTTGTGATCTTATTATTCCAACACCAGATGAAATCAAAGGTTAGATTCAATAGAAAGTATTATTCAGTAAATCTCCCAAGTTAAATTTGAAGATGTCTATTAGAAGAAGAAGACTCTGTTAGAGTCTGAGACAGTGCACTGATCACTCATTACTCTAATTTGACTGGCTTTAAATGAAAAGTATAGGCTGATTTCAACTAAAAGGCAAATAGTAGATAAAACATTGGTTTTGGAATCAAAGGACCTGGGTCCAAATTCCAGACCTGCCACTCACAATTTATGTCAGAGGTATTTTACATTAACATGTAGGCCTCATGTGCAGACTGCAACACTCCTGAAGGTGGCTTAAACCATAAAAAAATGTAACAGGAAAATATTTAACAAATTAAATAAAAACAAAATATAATTTAAATATGAACTATTATAAGTCAATATGTAGTCAGCAGAGATCCTTATGTATAATTTACTGGGGCCTTTTTCTATTGGTGTTTAATAACTCTGGTTTATATGACTTGAGCAAATCACTTCAACCCTTTAGGTCACTATTCCCCAATTGGAAAAGAGCATTGACCTAGATGATTATTAAGATCCCTTATGTGTCTGGATCCTATATACTAAAGTGGGGTCACTGAGTGGAATCAAAGAGTATGGAAAATGAAATACTTTCTCTTATTCACTGCTCTCCAAAAATGTTTTCTCTGTTATTTGTGAGAGATAGCATAGCTTAATGGAGAAAGCACTGGGCTGGGATTCTAATTCCAATTTTGCATTAACTAGTAATATACTATTAGACAATTCACTGAGACTTTCTAGGCTTCCATTTTCTCATCTTCAAAATGGAATCAGATTAGAAGAATGGTTTGTTCTAGATTTCAGTATTACAGGATTATAATTTGTAATCTTTCTTTTACTCATCTTTCATTCTTTCTTGTTTCTTTCACATGGACATAGGAATATAAGTTATAAATTCTTTCAAAGAAAGAGAGAAACTTTGAGGGAGAAAAACAAAAAAAGCAGACAGAAAGAGAAGCAGATAGATGTAACAGAGAAATAAAGGGAAATATAGGGATTAATAGTTTGGGGGAGAGCAGGCAATGTTACCCCAATGTTTTTGGTTTTATCTGCCAGATCTTTGTTTCTATTCACCTTGTATTGGATAATTTAGGCTTTCTATCTTCTGAAAAATAGTCAGCAATACAATTATATGTGTGATTATGACAGTGCTATTCATGGAGGACCTGAATATGCATTATTCTGATTTGGAACATGATACTGTGGCAAGAGGGCACACTGATGGCCTGAATTGGAGTCTTAATTCTTTAGCTTATTACAGAACCAAGTGATATGGGTCTAAGTCACATCCCATTTGTAGAAGTCAAATGACCTGAATTTGAATACTGATTCTGCTACAGACTACCATATCTTACATCCCAATTCTGTATCTATAATCCTGTAAAATCTTTGAAACTCAGTTTTCTTATCAGTAAAATAGAGATTGTAATATTTGCATCACCTATCTCAAGGCTCAACAAGAATTTACATGATGGGTTTTAAAGTTGCAAAGATAGATATTAAATAATACTTTTCCTTCAAAGTGCCTCTTTAAAAGACTTTAAATTATATCTCAAAAGGTTGTAATAAAGATCAAACAAGGTGATTATATGTAAAGCACTTCATGAACAGTAAAATGTTCCTTAAATGTAAACTATTAATATCATATGAATTGATCTTACACAGCACTCAAGTTTTCCTTCTCCTTCATAAAATTTCACTTCATTTCCTTCCAGGAATGAATGCTATTTGCAGCTTTCTCTAAGAAGTAGTGCCAAGAGATGAAAGTCCACCCCCAGCAATTGTGTCTCCTTTTCCATTTAGTTTCCCTTCTCATTCCCCAATACCTCTGTCCATCAAGCCTATGAATTCTGTACTTTCTCACTCTCTTCTCAGCCTTGTAACCTCCTGCAGTTAGACCACCTGCTTCCCAAACAAGTAAAGCAGCAGGCACCTCCCACACCAGATGGTTCCCTTTTCTTGCCTTCCCTTGGCAATGATTCACAAACACATTTCCACATGTCCAGCCTAGAGCATGGGTGGAAGCATCCAAAGTCCGAATATCTGCGTAGGCATAGGTGCTAACAGCCAAAATGACTTAAAAAACTTTGTTTCCAAACCCTTATGCCCCCTTTTATTTTGTCCTGTGATCTATTTGAAAGCAATAGCTTTGCCCTAAAAGCTATTTCCTTTAAACTTCTTCAAAACCTGACAACCTTTTTTCTCACAAGTTCATCCAACAATTCAACATTAGATGGAGGGGGGTAGTAATGCAGACTTACTAAATCCAAGAGCAATATTTGATCCAGACTTCTGCAATTCCATACATACTATATGGTTTTTCAGCCTACTTTCTCATCCACAATCAATTATGATACTATGAAAGAAGATATTTCAAAAGTATT
The DNA here is from genome assembly GCA_023553655.1 of Myrmecobius fasciatus. Taxonomy (NCBI): domain Eukaryota; kingdom Metazoa; phylum Chordata; class Mammalia; order Dasyuromorphia; family Myrmecobiidae; genus Myrmecobius; species Myrmecobius fasciatus. Next base: position 248,639 of record JAJPUD010000200.1, on the reverse strand, counting down.
AGTTTAATTTGGTGATTTTGGTAGACACCTATAATTTCTGCTACAAGAGAAGCTGAAGCTGACAAATCTTTTTTTTTTTTTTTTTTTTGGTTTTTTTGGCTTTTTGCTGAGGCAATCGAAGTTAAGTGACTTGCCGAGGGTTACACAGCTAGGGAATGTTAAGTGTCTGAGACCAGATTTGAACTCAGGTCTTCCTGACTTCAGGGCTGGTGCTCTATCCACTGCGCCACCTAGCTGCCCTGAAAAATCTTTTGAATTTGGGGAATAGAAGGGAAGATGGGACTAAACATATATACATGTGTTTGTGTATACATATATATGTAACTAAACAGACATATATGTATAATCCATTTTGTGCCCATTACAAATCACATTTGATCTGCACAACAACCCTGCCATTTATATTTGAGGAAACTGAGGCAAACAATAATTAAATGTCTTACCAAAGGTCATACAGTTATTAAGTGTCTGAGGCCAGATTTGAACTCAGGAAGATAAGAGTCTTCCTGACTTCAGGCCAAGTACTTGCCACATAACTGCCCAGAGGGAATAGGAATACATAAAAGATTCCTTCTGTCAAATTTTTAAGGAAACCCAGGTTTCCATTGTTAAGAGAATGAGTAATTATAACATAATTTTTAACTGGAGGCTGACCAATGAGAGCCCAGTTGTTATGAGATAAAAGCTGAAGACATGAATAACTTTCTCTTTATTTGGCTGTCAAGATGCAAAGGGAAGAGATAACATTCTGCTTTTATTTTAAGGCCTCTGGCTGTGCCTTTGCCATGCAAAACAAAAAGCAAGAAATATACCGTGAGTTCTTTGAGAACAGAGATTATTTTTGCCTTCCTTTATATCTCCAGGATATAGCACGGTGCTTGGAACATAGTGGGCATTTGATAAATATTTGTTGATTGAATACAGAGAAAGAAAATGCTAGGAGTATGTTAAACTAAGAAAAGCCAAGAAATATAAGAATCTACCATGTCTATCTTCACATTTTCTTTGTTCCTATTTTCTTTACTTGAGAAATAAGGTAGAAAGATCTCATTATTTATTTTTTTGCTCAATCAGCTAGGGATCAGCCCATCTCTGTACAGGTCTCTTTAAGTTCATGTTTTTGATATCACATTTATTGCATGAAATCTTTTATTTACTCTGATTGGACTGTGACCTGACTGATCTGAGTGTTCCTATCAGATCTCAAGTAGATCACAAGACATCCCTGCAATTCTCATTCACCTTCTTCCGTAAAGCCTCCACAGTGTGGTAGAATTCTTCCTTCACATTTTTTTTATCTTTTCATCTGTTATCTGCTATTCAAGCTACATGTCAGGCCCACCTCCTTTTTTCGTCATTTATTTCCTTAATAATATGCCTTATACCAGCTCTTAAGTATAGTTTCATTATTGAAAATATGTCAAAGCTTGTGGTGACCTGAAATTTTTATTTAAATATTAGAGATTGTAATGTTTCATGATTCACAATTGAAAAGTATCACCAAAAAAAAAAAAAAAGTATTGCAAAGATTGGTGGCAAAAGGGGAAAAGTCAGGATCATCAAAAGGGACTTTATTTCTGTAATAAAATCTAAGATCAGAAAGTAATAAATTTAGATCTGGAAAGACCTTATTTCTGTTATTAATTAACCAAATTTTAAATTATTTAATCCAACTCTTTTTTCCAGGTGAAAAAATAAAGACCAAAAGAGGTTTAAGTAACTAGTCTAAGATTGCAATTCCTAGTTCAAAGTAATATGTAACAAAGGCAAAATATGAATCCAAGTACTCCAAATCCAGATCCCTTTCCTTTTGGCCACATCTACCCCCAGTTACCTTTTTCTATTCATTTCTGGGTCCAACTCATTGATAATATTTAGTAACCACTCCAAATATATGTACTGTTGAAATAACCTAATGAGTTGGTCATTCCAACTACATGTCTTAGAGATTATAGGCACTACAGGTATATCTCTTCCATTTACTTTTCCCACCATGTATGGCTTGTTAGATCAATCCCATAAATAATTATAGTTCTTATTAAGAAGACCCATAATGTTTAGCATTTAATTCATTGAACTAATCAGCAAGAATTTTTATATTATGCATTCAGAATGATAACATCCACAAATATAAGGAATCCCCATTCTCTTTTGGTCTTTATTCATGCCATTCTTTATGACAATGGCAAATCATCTTGGTCAGTATAAAAATCACTGTTTCATGCTTTACTTGACATTGATAAGCAAAAAAAAAAATCTTGATATAAGGTTATCTCTTTACTTGCATTTTTCAAGTAATTTTATATAATCTTAAAAGTATATAAGAGACTGTTTCTTGGAATGTTTAAGGCTTCATTTTGCTCTGCTAAATCAAGTACTTTTTTTATTCAACAATAGCAAAAACCAAACAATAGACAATAGAATTTTGATATCTTCTATACCTTTCAGAAAATCATGTGTCTTTATGTGGTCTGCTTTAGAGTTATCAGAAGTCTACCTATTCCATTCTCATAGTTTCATCATGGATACTTTCAGACCCTATGTAGATCATCATAATCATCATCATCATTAATATTTTATGAAGATGAAAAGGTATGTAGATGGGCCTTAATCCCTCAGTCATCCTTTGGGCATTAGTATTGTCTATTAATATTTCTCTATCCTGTCAGTGTCTTCCTGTCCAGACATATCTTGTAATGTAACTCTCAATGCTTTAAAAATCATGTCATCGGGGCAGCTAGGTGGCGCAGTGGATAGAGCACCAGCCCTGAAGTCAGGAGGACCTGAGTTCAAATCTGGTCTCAGACACGTAACAGCTGTGTGACCCTGGGCAAGTCACTTGACCCCAATTGCCTCAGCAAAAAGTAAAAAAAAAAAAAAAATCATGTCATCACCAGCATAAACTTCCTTAGTTTGTACTTGGTCTTGTTCCAGCAACTCTTCTTCACTTCATCTTCCTAAGGACCATTTCTACTTCTTGTATAGCATTTCAGATTCAGAGGTATTAGAGTTCAAATATGGTAGTCCCTCTGTCACTGATGATGAAAATAGATTATAGAGTTATTGAAAATGGGTTCCATTTTATATCTATTTTCTATCCCCATGACAGTTGCCTTTTCACCTTGGAACTTCTCTCAGCACCTGGGATGTTTTCACCCTAGAGAATGTCCAGCCTACAGACTGTATAAGAAGCACAAAATCATTTGATCTGTCCCTGCCAAGGCAACCCAACACAAAGATGAGCTGAAAGCTATATAGAATAACCTCCCACTGCTTCAGTTTTTAAATTGGTAATTTTATATGGCCCATGATAGATATCATGAATAGCCAAATGGCCCTTGGCACGAAAAAGGTTCCCCATCCCTTCCCTAGAGCATCCTTCCGCTATGCAGATCCAGTTCTTCCATTCCCTCTCTGCATCTATTTGGGGAAGGGGTCCAGGCCAGCTGTCTTTAATTTTCCTCTTTGTTCTGCTTCCAGCTCTCCAGAATTCACCATCATGCTATTAGGTGGGTACTTCATGCCTGCCCCCACTGTTGAGCTCTCTTTTATTTTTCCTTTAGAATGTATCCTTGAAAACAAGGGTTATTTTTATTTTTCTTTGCATTTATGTCCTCAGTGCTTAGAATAGTGTTTGGCACATAACAAATACTTAAGAAATGCTTATTAACTTGCTCTTCCTTTGCCTTCATCTACGAAGTACTTTGAAATGATAAAACAATAATAGGGTTTTCTGGCTTGTTTCTAACTACATAAATAAGAAATTTTCAAATTAAGAAATCTAATTTATCAATAACTATATAAGAAATGCTATAAATTGCAAATAATCAAACAATTGATATTCATTAAGTGCCTATTATATACCAGGTGGTATGTTAAGCACTGAAGATACAGAAAGAGGCAAAAGATAGCTCCTGTTATCAAGGAATTTACAATCTAATCAGACAAATGAAAATTAAAGCAATTTTGAAATACTACCTCATATTTATCAGACTAAGATATAAAAATGAAAAACATTGGAGAGGCCTGGGAAAACAGAATGTACTGTTTATAGGCCTTTCAAATAATCCAGCCATTCTGAAAAGTTTAAAACTGAAAAGTAGTTTTAAACCTGAAATTTGAAAGGAAAAGACACAAGAGAAAGATAACAGAAAAAAATAATGCTTGGGATTACAATATAAACTTTGTTGTCTTTTTATCATTCAGTCACTTTAGATGTGATTCTTCACTACCTCCGTTGATGTTTTCTCAGCAAAGATACTGGTGCTGTTTGGTATTTCCTCCTATTCATTTTTTTTTTTTTAAGATGAGGAAAACTGAGATAATTAGGGTTAAGTGACTTGCCCAGGTCACACTGCTACTAAGTATCTGAGGCTAGATTTGAACTCAGGAAGCTATCATTCCTGATTCCAGGTCCAGCACCCTACCCACTGCACCACCTAGCTGCCCCAAAGAATAACAAGTTAACTTTGTCATTGGATGACTTTGTGTGAGTCACTGTTCTCTAGTAAATGGGAATAAGAATTTCAAAGATCAATGTCACATTTTTGCTTAATTATCCTCCTCTTTTTTTCCTCCTCCTTCCCATACTAGAGTGGAAAATATTGTGGGGAGAAAGAGAAGTTATATAATTTATGTTTTATTATGGAAGATCCTCCTTAAAAGTGAGCTCAATGACATATCCTCACTTGCCTGCATCTAAAAGATAAGAAACTCCTATTGAAATTTATCTCATATTCTATGTTTAAATTCTAGAAGCTCCCTCAAAGTGTGAGTAATCACAGCCAAGATTTTTCTTATGCCTGGAATGGGGACTGAGGGAACCTTTCAAAAGAAGCTAGCCTTTGAGTACTTAAAACCACTTTGGATAAGTCGGTTTGTTTTCAGTTGTCAACTATGAAAATAATTTGTTTTGGGGAACAGGAGGCTAGTTGTTAGAAACCATTGCTGAGATCAAAGGGGTTTTTCAGAAGAATTAGACTTCATAGTGATGGGAAAAGTTAATAATGATGAAATCAATAGTCCTTTTTGGCCAGTATATTTAAGAGAAGATGATATCATTTAATAGGTTCCCAAGAGAGCATAGAGGAGTGAGATGCATTAAAAAAACAAACAAAAAAACCCAGAGACAGTTTCTAAATAATTAATAATCAATTTATTATATTAGCCAGCAATCAATAAATTGATGATCAATGGTTTCTTTCTGTAACCAAAGACCTTTAATGGAGATCCTGAGAGTCTTAAATAACCCTTCTGAAAGGAAATTTTTTTGACAAGTCAAAATCAACCCTGCTTAGTAGACATTTAATGAGGAAATGGGCTGATAGTTTTCAGTTCCTCTTGATAAGAATGTCATTTGAATAAGACACTCAGCAGTCTCAGGCAATCTGGGCAGGGGTATCTATCTTCAAACAGATCTCTCTGGTTAGTTTTCTCCTCCATGAGCTGGGTGGGTCACCCTAAACTCTAATGGAGGGGAACAGGGACAGGGATTCATTTCCTCAGAGCAAAGGCTCTCAGACTGGATTCTGTTTATACTATAAACAGAAATTAGAACTTCATACTTGAGTGGAGTCCAACCCAAGATCAATGACCAGGTTCCTCAAGTGCTAAGAGTTATCTCATCAATCAAGTTGTTTGGAGAATGACTTGAAAAAGAGTTGGGCCTTAATGAGAAAACAGGGAAAGCCTGGATCACAAATTTTAATAATTAGTTATTAATATAATCATATAATAATAATTTCTATCAAGGGGAACAGTTAATAAGGAAAAGGTACTGGGCAGTCTACCAATCTCATCCTTATACCTTCTAGCTACTTCCCCTCTTCATAGTGTCTAGAACTAATCCCTCCAAAGAAAATCTGGGAAGATCAGGGAAGAGAACCAATCAGAAATGAGACTCGATTAAGAGGTCTTTAGGCAATGGCAGGATGAAGGAGTCCACAATAGTCTTGTGAGAAACTGCTTGCAAAATCTGGTACATTGTTATATTAAGATCATATCAGGATTCCTGATCTATCTCAAGTCCCTGCCTAAAAGAAGTTTATGATAACTAGAATTAGGGAAGCCATAGGTCTAGAGTAACTCAGGAAATAAACAAATTAACAATAAAAGGTATATGAAATATGGCCCTTACTTGGATTCATCCAGTTGATTTTCCAACCAAGTAGTCATAGACAAAAGTAACAATAAACCTATGCTGAAAGCATCTAGGAAAAGAATAATAACAGTAGTTAGCATTTATAAAACATTTTACATATAATTTAATTTTATGCACACAAAAACACTGTGAGATAACTGATGAGGTCAGGGTAGCAATTCCTAGTTTGAAATAAACATGTTGACAAATTCACAATAGCCATTCTCTTTGCCAAAAGGTAGGTTTATTTAGGAGAAATTACAAACGAAATAAAGAGGTAACATAGGCACCAGGAGTGGCAAATGTGAAATAGATTTGGGAGAGAAAAATGGTTACCAAGGAAAAGAGTTTGGAGAAATACATTAAAGGAATATTCTATGGCAACGTATATCTAAATCCATAGAGGAGTTTAGCAGATTAACAGAGTTAGCCATTGAAGGGAAGACACTATAGAGAACTTAGTCCTGGAAAGTAATCAGTAAAGATCTTCATAATGAGCATATGTTTTATAGGGGGCATACAACCCTGGAGGAAGGGCCAGGGAAGAATTTGGCAGCTCAGAATGATGGCTCAAGGAGGCTCCAGGTGGAATACATTTGGCAGACCAGGTGCAAGACTTGTCTAAAAATATGCTAATCAATATCTTAAAGGTTGTTTAAAGATGCCCAGAAATTTGAAGGACAGACAAGGGAGGGTGATAAAGGGTTCCATTCTTATAAATCACTCTATACAAATAGGACAATCTGGGATCTGGTTATCTCTAATTAGGTGAGCTTCTTCCTAACAAGGGAAGAGAGTAAACTCAAAGTGAACATCAGCAGGGACTTTTTAATCCACATTTTACAGATAAAGAAATTGATGGGGCATATGGTAGGGGAAGGGGTTGTAAGTGATATGACCAGGATCAGACAAATATAGATGTCTCAAACAAGATTCTAATTCAGAACTCCCTGACCCAAAGATTAGCACTCCGTCCACTACACTGCCTTACTGCCTACAGAATTGAGGGAAGTAGAGTTTAAAGAAGCATCAGAATAGAAGGGAAAAGGTATGAAACTAGAGGAAAAGCATAAACAGTTTGATGGATAGAGAAAATCTAGGTCAGAAAAACGAGACATTTTTCAAGATTAAAACAGTCATACACATCTTTCCTTTCTTCTTTTAAGCAAAATGGCCAAATATACTGGAAAGAAAATTATACTTTTACTCAAAGACTTAAATAGCAAGTAACTTCTCTTTTGATGGCAACCTTAGGGGAAAATCAGCTAGAGATCCCTTTGAAAGAATATAATTAAAGTCTATAGTTTTTATCTATTTCTTATTAATCCCATTTTTAGTCTCTTGGTAGCAATTGAAATTCTTACTTTACTTTTTGCCCAGGCAGCTACTGCCACAGAAATTGGACAACTCATGCTGTGCAGCTAGGCCACCTTACTCAATGCTCCTTTTTGCAACTTCTTTTGAAGTGAAAAAACACACCAGGGAAGAAAGGGTCGTTTCTTGGGGAGTTTTAAGGCAGTTAAGGATTGGGTTGGGGAATAAATCTGTAATCCTGGATATACACAGTCAGCCTTTTCTTTCAGAATTAAAAACATAAGAGCTCTCAGCAATTAGATTCAAACTAAATGAAGACCCAACATTCGTCCTTCTAAGGTATTTCATAAATGTACAATATTGTTTTTTTGTAAGATTTTTATATTGCTGATAAACCAAGACTGTTTCATTGTTTATAAACATTGTTTTCATTTTTAAAAAAAGATGCTAGATTTAGAACTGTCAGTTACTTCAGAGGCCATCAAGTCCAATCTTTTTACTTTACAGAAAAAGAACTGAGGAACAGAAAAATTAAATAACTTACCCCAAGTAAGATAACTAATAGGTATCTAAAGTGGGTCTTTAACCTAGAATTTCCTGATTACAACTTTAGCTCTCTATTTCCAATATTAGTATTTACTCATTTAGAAGTTATTTTAAGAAGCAAACTAATTTATCAATCTGTTTCTAGGGAAGGTGATATAGTGATATAGAGAACCGAGGTTGAGTCCTGGATCTACCACTTCCCCAACTGCATGACTTCAAATCATTATACATATTTTGTAAGCCCCAGCTGCCTTTTCTCTAAAATAAGGATGTCTTCCCTACCTCATAGGATTCCTGTGGGTATCAAATAAAAATAAAAGAAAGTACTTTGTAAACTGTACAAGTATAATATATTGAATTAAGGTACAACAACCTTAACCCACAAGAGACCATCAGTCAAACTCTAACTCATAAATCTCGAGAGAAATGGATATTCTAGGCTCAGTCTTGTTTCAGTGTCTCTCAAACATAGAGTTCCACGCCCCTAATTTGTGACCTAGTCCTATTAAAAATCATTTCCATCTTGTGAAAGTAGAGAAGGGCTAACCAATATTATGTATTCAAATCTGTTACTTCTACTTCTCCAATTTCCTCCATTTGTACTTTTTCTTTTCTAGGCTAAATAACTCCAATACTGGTGCCAGTTCTCAAAAAACCCGATTCAAAAATTTTAATCTTCTTCCTCCTACCATTCCCTATAACTATTTTGAGTTCTACCTACTTACTAAAATTCATGACTATAAACAGACATCTTATTAAATGATTGTTTATCATTAAGTATAATGGAAATATAGCCTCCCAATTTCTCCTACATGCTACTTCAATCCCATCATATTTTTATTCATTCTTCATTTATTCAATAAAAATTTATTGAGGGCCTGGTAAGTGTGAAACAGTATGTGAGTCATTTAAAGGGGGTAGGCAAGAAATATCAAGATATTTAGAGCACTTCCCTGGCCTTAAAGGAACTTAGAAGCTACTAGGAAAAATAATTAAGACATGTATGAAAATAATTATAATACATGACAGCATATGCTAAATACTCTAAACATGTGTACCACAGGAGTTGAGAAGAATGAAAGATGGCAACTATATAGATTCTATCCTGTAATAAAGCCTAGAAGAGGAGTGAACCCCAACTTCCATCAGTTGCTAATGAGGTTGAGGTACCCTATATGTTTTATAGGGTAGGGTTTCTGAAAGGTATTCTTGGACGTAAATCACTATTGAAGCGTAAGTATGTACTTTTACTCAAGAGAAAGGTATTCAAAGAGAGATACCAACATGGACTACTAGGAAAACTTTCTAGCTAAAACTTTCTAGTTCCTATAAATGTAAAAATTCAGTATTAACTAAATTTTAATTAATTGTATTACTTATAAATCTATCAAAAAAATTTCATATATGATCATTACAATTCCATAGTAATAATCTTAAAAACATAAGGTACATAAAAATTCCTGGAAAGAATAATGGTAGGTTGAAGTTAGTTGACATACCCAGATTCAAAGCTATGTAGACTTCCCAATTCATAGGAAAGAGATAAAGAGCAAGAAAACTATTTAGCCAGACTCTGTTCTTCAGCCTAGCACAATTCCAGGTGACTGCAGCATGGGGAGTAAAATAATAGTCAAGCAATGATACTTTCTCTTGGCCACCCAGAAGACAAGAATCCTAGAATGCCATCAAGGGACTATCATTCTCATGGCCACCAGAAAAAGAAAACAAGGAAATCAGAGTGGTACCTTGAAACTATTCTCTTGATGCCACTTAGAATGAAAGAAGTAATAAATGATAACCTAAAAAGCCTGGATGAAGAATGTATTTAAAGCATTTTACAAATTTTAACAGACTACATTTAAAAAATAATGATTATTTCTAATCAAATCAGTTTATATACTTCTGGACTTGAGTCAGAAAGACCCAAATGTGAATATTGTTTTAGATACTTACTAACAATATGGACAAATCACAGAATCACAGAATTCTGGAATTGGAAGGGACACTGATAGCCAGCTAGTCCAACTATACACAAAGAGAATTTCCACTGTAATGTAACAATTGGTCACCTCATTTTTGCTTGACGATTTACAAAGAGAGGGAATGTATTATCTCTCTAGGTAGCTCATTCTACTTTTAAACAGCTCTATGTGTATTTTTTTTATAATTAGTTTAAATTTTTTCTTTGAAATCTCTCTTCATTGCTTCTTGTTTTGCCTTCTAGAGCCAAAAAGAACAAGATTAATCCATCATCCATATGACAGACCTTCAAATACTTATGACAACTATCATGTCTCCCAGGAGGCTTCTTTTCTCCAGGCTATTCATGTCTTGTCTCTTCATCTGATTCTCACATTCCACTAGACCTGTCATCAAACTTTTGCTTATTCTCTAGACCCTCTAGTTTACCAATGTCTTTCTTAAATTATAGTCTCCAGAACTGAACACAACACTCCATATAAGGTCTAACAAAGGTAAAGTATAGGGAGATTATTACCTCTTATAAGCTGGTGAAAACCAATTTAGCTGGTATGTCCTCAACTCTTTAGGCTACATATAAGGGTAATAAGCCCAAAAAGCAAGCACCACTCCACACCCAATTTTGTTTGATTAGCATAGTTAGCAAGCTATGCTTACATAGCACAGTTAAAGTTTCACAGGCTTCTGCCCCCCATTCCTTATCAGTCAATTTGGAAAATATTCTCATTTCACTGGTACTTTCATGGATCATGAGCAATCTACTTTTAGTGCCACTTTGATTCTTTTTCTAAAACTCTCTATATGTTTGAACTCTTATGGGGAATGAGCCTTCAACAAAGTGTGAATAATGTTGTATGTATGAAGCCACTATACTGTGTTCTGCCCAAGACTATTCCTCCAATGACATCTGTTCTCCTATTTCCCTTGTGAATAGCAATAAAGCTTTCTTAACTATTATCCCTATGTGCTGTCACTCTTAATCTGATATACTCCCTTTCTTTTGAATTACATCTCCCAATGCCTAGATGCTCTGCCCCTTCTCCTTAACACAGCCCAAGATTGCAATAGCATTTTTGGCTGCCATATCTCATCACTGTGAACTTGTCTACCAGTAAAATCCTCAAATCTATTTTTTCAAGGACAACTGGTATCATTCCATAATTTCCATATCATATATTTGTAAAGTTTGTTTTTTTTAGCCAAGAGCAAGACTTTATATTTATACACATTGAACTTCGTCTTATTAAAATTCAAGCCAGTGATCTAGCCTGGCAAAATCTTTTGGATTCTGACTTAGTTATATACTATATTCGGTATCCTACCAAGCTTTGTGTTATCTACAAATTTGATGAGCATGCCATGTTTACTTTTATCCAAGTAACTAATAAAAATATTAAACCATACTGGACCAAGCGAAGATTACTGAAATATTTTACTGAAGATTTCTTCCCATGTTGAAACTCAACCATCAGCAACTACTTTTTGAGTCTATCCAAACAACCATTTCCAAACCCAACTGATTGTATTATTATTTAAAAATAAAACCTATTTTCTCCACAAGATCTATATGAGATATTTTATCAAAGACTGTTAAAATATAAAGTATATCCATACCATTTTTCTCATTTGTTATTTAGTAAAGTGGTCAAAAAAGGAAATGAAGCTTGACTTGCATGATCTATTTTTGATATAGTCATGTATGGCCTAGGTAATCAGTATTTCCCTTTCTATATATTTGTTAATCATCTTTTTTACAATTCTTCCTAAAATTGTCACAAAAAGTCAAAGTTAGGTTCACTGAGTATATATGATTAACAGTCTTTATTCTCTTTCCTTTTTTGAATATCAAGATATTTGTCCTTCTTTGATCATTTGGTATGTCTATCATTTTCTATGATCTATGTATCAGTGATAGTGACTCAGTAATCACATTCACCAGTTCTTTTAGGACTATAGTATAGTATTTATCAGAGCCAGGTGACTGAAATTTATCCAGGAGAGCTAAGCACTCTCTCATGATTTATCTGCTTATCTTATTTTTGTTCTGTCATTTCCAGTAAAAAGGCACTTCTCCTTGGTAGAGAAAATAAAAACAAAAGTTAAGCAGCTTTACCATCTCATAATCGCTATCATACCAAAGGTCCTTTGTCTTTCTTGATCTTTTTTTTTTCTCCAATAGAATTTGGAAAAAAGAAATAACCCCCTTTTTGTTATTTATAGCTTTCCTCAGTAGATTTAAACCGTTCTGAGTTTTAGCATTCCTGAGACTATTTTTTAGTACTGAACCATGCTTATAAAAATCTTCTAATACCTGACCTTTCATCTATTTTCTGCACATTCCTTACATCATTTATTTAAGTTCTTTCAGCCTCAGTTTCCTCATTCGTGCGACCATAAAAGATGTTTCTGCAGATGAAATAAGATCAGATGGGATAGCATATGCCAAAGTTAAAGCTTTTTATAAAGCCCAGCTACAACCCTATGTGAGGTCTCATAACTGAATATGATGATTGTTATCATCAGTAAATATTTGATTTGTATACCTGTTATATATATCTATATATCCAAGGTCATATAAAAATTTCTTGGGCAAAAAGGGATCATGAGTGAAAAAAAGTTTAAAAGGCCATATATAAAGAATAAAGTTATAACTAATTGTTAGTTGGATCCAAGGCTATATCTCAGCCCCAAACCAAATACTAAAGGCAGCATCTCTAACACAGGCAATAAGGGACTCAGTTTATGTTTTTCAGGAAATTATTTTCCTTGGTGAGCTTTTGTACCTCTTTTCATATATGGCCAATTTTGCTTTTTTTAAGGCATTTTTCTGTTCATTAGCTTTTTATATTTCCTTTTGCACCACTCTTAATTCTCTTCCTAATTTTTCCTCTATCCTTTTACTTGATTTTCAATATCCCTTTTAAGCTCTTCCATGGCCTTAGACCAATTCTTATTTTTCTTGGAGGTTTTGGATATAGGAGCTTTAATTTTGATATCTTCTTCTAAGTGTATTTTGATCTTTCTTGACCCCATAGTAGCTTTCTATGGTCAGAATCCTTTTTTGTTGTTGTTGTTTGTTCATTTCCCTAGCCTATTACTCTGCTTTTAATTCTTTGTTAAAGTAGGGCTCTGCTTCTAGGGTGGAAGGTGCATTTTTCGTTTTGTGCAGTTGTTTTCAAAGATCATTGTAGAAACCTGAGCACAAGCACATTTTTCTGCCTGGAATTGTTAAGAGTTTCCCTGCTACACTGTAGCTGTAAGTTCTAGTGTGCTAAAGTAACAGAATCCTTTCTCAGTAAAGAAACTTCCTATAAGCTGAGGTCTCTGGAAGCTGTGGCTAGACCTCCATCTACATTTACTCCTGGTTTCCCAAGCCCATCTCATCCTACTGACAAACCATTTCTATTGACCTTCCAAATTGTCTTTGGTGTCTCTGGGCTGAGAGGTCTGGAAGCTATCAGTACTGCCATTATTTATGGGGTCCCTCGTCCCATTCCTTCTTTGCTGACACTGTGACTGGGGTTGGGGGGGGACTGGGACTGCAAGCTAGACTCCTACCTGTACCACAGATTTTTCCTGATTACTTTATAAGTTTTCTTCAGCTGGAAAAGTGTTCTAACCCATCTTTTTATGTTTGTTATGATGCTCTAAAATCTTAAAGTCATTATTTAAAGGAATTTGGAATGGTTTTGGGAGAGCTCTGCAAGTTCCTACCTTTACTTTACCATCTTGGCTCTGCCTTTGGGGCTTCAGGTTAGAACTAAGAGTCTAATTATGATTAAAAAACAAAAAATGCTATTTCCCTGAAACTGGTTCACATGATTTTCTAGCCCAGCAATCCGTGTCACCAAACCAAGGGGATCATATTGTACACAATTGAAAACTGTACCCTCAAAATGGAACCCCTTAGGGAACCTTCTTGTATTGGACAGAGCCTGGTTATGAAGTTCACTTCCCCTACCCTAAATCTAACAGCTAGAAATTATCAACTACAAGCTATGATGTCACCAAAGAGAACAAAGCTGAGAACCCTTAAAAAAAACTGAAATAATCATTGTCTTCATTCTATTCCAGGGAATACTTTGCCAGAGAACTGTTCACCAGGAAGAAACTGATGCCCAAGGACAGGGGATTTGAATCTGGCTTTTCAGTTATGAGGGTTCTTTTCACTATACCAGGATGCTTCCTTTCTTCCCATTAAAAAAATTCATAAAATATGATCATTTCTTCTTCTTATAGAATTTTGTTTATACTTCTCACATGTCACTACTTAGCATAATTATATAATGCTGGATTGCATTTAATATAAATTAGTTACATACATATTATTTACATTATAGATTATTTACATACATATATACATAGATATAGATTTTTAATGTTTGTGAGTATGTTATGTATATATATATGTATTGTGTATATACATTTGTATATGTTTTATATATATATATATATATACATATATATATATATATATATATAGCATAAGGTTAGGATTAGGAATAAGGATAGGGATAGGGAATGGACTTAATAATATAAAAATACCTCAGATGAGGAATTCTTTTCTACTGAAATAGGTCTTCAATTTCTCTGCAACTTATAGTTTTAGAGAATTGCTTAGAGCACTAAGATGTGAAATTACTTCTCCAAGCAAGATAAGTGGCACAGTGGATAGCACCAGGTCTGAAGCCAGAAAGATCTGAGTTCAAATCAAGGCTCAGACACTTATTAGCTATGTGATCCATTAGTATCAGTTAATATAACTGTAAAATGGGAATAATAATAGCACCTACCTCACAGGGTTTTGGGGAAAATACAGAGATATATTTGTAAAATACTTACCACAGTGTCTGGCATTAATATATGTTTCTTTTCTTCTCTCTTTCTCATGGCCACATAACCAGAATAGACTAGAGACAGCACATGGTCCCCAGTCTCCTTGGAGCTGAGGCCAGCCAATATATTACCTAAATGAGATATATCATATCTGATAATTAAATAATATATACACATATATTAGATATTATGGTTATATCATATTATATTATAACAAATTATATATGAGTGCATATATTAGTCCCTCTCTGAGATTCAAAGTTCCTTAATGGCAGAGACTTTATATTATTCTTCCTTGTATATATTATATCACATATCACAGTATCTTACACATAATAGATGTTCAATACATGTCAGAAGAAAACATACAATCCTAAAGGTATTTCTTATTGTTCTTCAGAATATCTGACCATAACTGACTTTTATTCAATCAAATCACAAAAGTGATTACTTAGTAGTGAAACTGAACTGAATTTTTACAAAACACATCTTCAATACATTTTGATATGCACACTCTGTAGCCAAGGTCAGAACACAATTAGAGATTTACAGAAGTCCCCCAAGGGCTACTTAAAATTACAACATCTCAGAATAGGAAAGGACCCATGAGGGCATCTAGCCTAATGTGAACTTCAATAAGAATCTCCTCCACAACATTGCTAACAAAAGTGCTCATCGTGCCTCTACTTTCAGACTTCCACTGATCAGGAACTCTTCTTGGTTATGAAGCAGCCTATCCCATTCCCATTTAGGATGTCTAAATCAACTAACATATCTAACACATAAAATATAAGAAAGCTTTGTTTTTTCACCTATCCATTCAAAAAAAAGGGGGAGAGAGGAAGATTTTTTTCCTTAAAAATTCAATAGTAATGAAATGGTGGAATTAAAAAAAATTGTTTGGTCTATATTTCTGTTTGTACTCTGAGTGAACATCAAAATGAGCAGTGTGTCTGAGTATAATGATGAGCCTGCCAATGACAATTAGTGGCAGGTCTATTATGCTCACAAAAATATACCCTGTACTAATCTGTTAATGATTAATTCTCTTTAATAAATGTTTTAGCTCATCAGGAAAATTATCTCAATAATTAACTTTGAGAACCATAAATTCAAGAGCCCAAAATATATTTTTATTATCATCTTTAAGAAAAACCCTCTTTTTAATTAAGAAAAAGTCACTCCACTTATGTTTTTAATGATTAAATTACTTTGTCATATGCATATACCTGTTTTTTCCCTAGTCTATTTCTTTCAAGTATTTCTATAAAAGTTTCCTTTCTCCATTCTGCTACCACTTCACTTTCACTTTATCAACTAATCAAAAATAAATAAAATAAATTAATACATAGTCTAAAAGAAATATAGAATTCTGTGGATTTAAAGAATATGAGGACATTTTGCCCTCTCAGCATTATGAAGAACTTTTTGAAGTTAATGAAAAATTTGGAAGTAATAATACAGAAGTAATACAAGAGCATAAGAATCTTATCCATAGTGTATCTATAAAAAGGGTAGGGATACAAATCCAAACAGAGATCTAAATACTACAGATTTTTTCCACTTTCTAGCCAAATTAAATTTTACTCATTTACTTGTATATCAAAAGACAGGCAGTCTTTTATTTCCATACAGGGGAAGCACTGTGCTCTGAGCACAGTAGGCAATCAAAATGCATATCAACTTACCAACTGATAGATTCTAGGACTCTGAGCCCTGAACATCTTATTTGAATGCTTGTTTCCCTCTTGGGTTCTGTAACTCCATGTGCATTTCAAGGTTAAGCAAATCAGTTAACATTTCTGTACCTCATTTTCGTCATCTGTATAATGGGGATCATAAAACTTGTCTGTTATCTACTCTACAGATGTGCAGTAGATGTTAATTATCTGTAATGTGCCCCAAGTTACTGAAGGAAGGCATTATGTGGAACTGAAAGAATTTGATTAAAAGAACAATATACTAAGGAAAAAAAAGAATTAAAGGATCTATGTATTCATCAGTTTCTAAAGCTGGATTGTGGGCCAAGACATTTACTAATAATTTTTTGGATTTTGTAAATTATTTAATACAAGGAAATGACATAAATTTGCTACCAGTAAATACATGGTGGATAGCTAATGTTCTCTAAAGAATAGCATAACAAATGCTTTTGAATGGAAAGGCAAGTGTTATTTGTATTGGCTGAGGCTAAAAATATGGACCTTCCTATATAAAGCCAGATTTATAAAAATAGGTCAGATTGTTAGGTTCCAATCTTTCAATTTCAACAATGATGAGCAGTGTGTCTTTGGAGGTTGTGGGGGCATCACTTTCATATTTCCCTTTGTGTGGGTGTGTGGTAATTTGTCATCATTCTTTATTCCTATTCTTTCTTTATCTCCTGCTTTACACTCTTAGATGTTGCTGATTTCATAGTAATTTACTCTGATAGAGTTGTCAGTAATTGCCAATATCTTGGTTTATATACTGGAACCTGAACAATGGATGTGACACATCATAAAACATTTGGAATTATGTAATCCATTTGCTTGGCACAAAATCAGTTATGATGACATGATGAAGATATTATACTCTAAGGATATAATACAGGGATACTTAATTTGACCCTGGCATTTATATTATGCAAAATAATCATGATCTATCTTGTATTTTTGTGGTGCCTTTATCTAAGGCTTTAATGACATTATTTAATTATTCAATTCAAGAGCAAGCTTTTTAATCAAGAGAACTATTTTACCTTAAATGTTTCCTCAGGCCAACTTCAGAGCTGAGCAAGAACCCAGTCAACTGTACCTTATTCAAAACTATCTTGTCACTCCTCATTCACTTCCTTAGCACATAGTAGGAGATTCATAAAGATTTGTTGATTCATTTTTTCATTCAGCAAATAGCAAGTACCTAATATCTTTATGTAATGCAATGCTAAACAATGCAAAACAACAAAAATGATTAAAATCTGGTAATGGGAAGATGAAATTAAGTCTTGATGATGTTGGAACAAATAGAAGGAAGTAGGGAGAAATGCAAGGGAAGAGTTGGTTAGTGTTGTTTTGCTTTGTCACCCATTCCTAATTCTTAACACAATATCTTGGACATGGCATGTTACTGGTCTCACTATTACCATGAATACTTTGCCAGACCACTATTTACAGCAGTTGAGTACCCCCACCTCCTGCATGTTCATAACATTGTTCTCACCTGAATCTCCTACTGCCTGTCTGATTTCATTTGTTAGTGCATCTTAGAGCTATATCCTGAACCTTCTCTTCTCTATCTACAATCTCATTCTTCATGATCTCATCAGCTTCCATAATTTCAGTTATCATCTCTATGCAAATAATTTCCAAAATAACACCTCCAATCTCATCTCACTCCTGAATTTGAGTCCCTCACTAATCCTTTGGGCATCTCTACATGGTGATTCCATAGGCAACTTAGAATCAACATGTGCAAAATAGAATTTAATATTTCTATCTTTCTCCAAACCCACCCCTTTTCCTAATTTCTCTATTCCTACTAGGTGTATCCTCTAGTCACTTAGGTTTAAAATCCAGAACTATTCTAAGTTCTTCACTTTCCCTCACCTCCCATATCCAATCAATTGTTCAGTCTTGATTCTTATTCCAAAATATGTTTCTCATATGGGAGAATTAGGGAAAGATCTTTTAAAGAAGGTAGCACTTAAGCTGAACTTTGAAATGAACCAAGGATTCCAGAAACAGAGTTGAAAAGGATATCTACTCCAGAAATGGGGGACAACCTATTCAAAGGCAAAAGAGATGGAATGCCATATGTAGAAAACATACCAAGTAAGACAGTTTGATTGGAATGTACAGTACATGAATCCTCTACTATTTCCTGTCATCATTCTGCCTCTTATTCATTTGGAAATGACTATTCCATCAATAACCTGTTAACTTCTAGCTAGTAAAATAAAATCAATTTAACTTTTGTGATGTTATTTAGTAATTCCTGAAATGTAGTTCAGTGCAAAGTTATTCCCCTTCAGAAGAATGTAAGTTTCTTGAGAGCAAAAATATTTCAGTTCTATCTTCTAAGAATCTAGCATAGTAAGGACACAAATTATTGTTCAAAATGAATTGAATTGAAATTGGAGGTTAGAAAGAGGCAGGAAGATGTTAGAAATGTGAGTGGACTGGATGACCAGAAAAAAGACATTTCAGAAAACTTCACTCAACCTCAGTAGCCCTCACATTCATTCAATAAGCATTTAAATTCATATACTTATTTGTATTGGAAACCAGGGGAGATAGAAAAGAAAAGAAAATGTATTCTTTTCTCTCAATGTATTTATATTAATACAAATGTCATGAAGACTCCTGAAACTTTATTGAATAGAATGTACTATCTGTTCCAGGTAAATAGAATTATTTTTTTTCTTTTCTATCCAATATTCTATGCATTTGTCCCTCAACATGTTAGATAATAAACACAAATATGCTAAACCATGTATATAATTTTTTGAATTTATGAGCCTAGCTTATAACATAACATTTTCTTGTGGACTGTTATATAGCCTTCTACTTTCCACATATCCTCCCACATATGTGTATTAATATTGCAAGGGGGCAAGCACTTAGTCAATTTGTTTTTAATGAGGCATCCAGCATAGCTGCATGAACAGAAGAGGCATCACAGTAAAATGGGGAAAGCAATGAATGAGTACTCACAAGAACCTACTTTGAATCTCGGTTCTATCACAAACCTCCTATGTGACTTTGGCCTAATCAGCTCATCTCTCTGGCTTTCAATTTCCTGGTATGTAAAATTAAAGGACTGGGATGAAGTTCAAGGTTTTCTTTCCAGATCCAACAATTTATGGTTCTATAAAGGGCCTCTGCTTAATTTAATCCTGCCCTATTTGTAGTAGGATTTGAATGAGGTATAAACACTAGATATGGACAATTATTATACCTGCTGATGAAAGCAAATTTGTTCCTTGTCTACTTTTTACCCTATGATCATGAAATCAGTGCAGCTCCAGAACCAGAATGTATCAGGAATGTAATAGTCACAGTTCATATTGACATATAAATTTATATGGATAGGTAACATAGGAAAACATATGGAGAATTTCTGTTCAAAATTTCTGCTCTGCTACTTACTATCTATGTAACATGGGGTAAAAAATTATTTGCTATGGACTTTTATAAAATAATAGATTTGAATTAGGTGATCTCCTAAAGTTTACATTACAAAGCACCTTCCTAGATAATCCCTAACATTTATGTATCTCTTTAAGATTTAAAAAGTTCTTTACACTTGATCAAGTGTTATTATTAGTATTTATTTTACTGTTCTTTTGATGTACAGAGTATATGGAAATTCCAATGAGAAAGCTCTCTGTATCAATTCACATAAGCACTCACTATCCAACTTAATTTTAGAGCTTTATTTCAGGCACTGAAAGGAAAAATAATTTGAATAGGGCTACACAATAAATTTGTTTCAGATATGGGGCTTTTACCTGGGTCTTCTCAATCTCAAGGCTTAGCCTTTTGCTTGCATCTAACTTTACAGAGTTACAGAACTAGTATATGACTGAGAGAGGCAGCACAAATCAATGAAAAGAGTGCTAGTTTTCAGGTTATAGGACCAAGATTAAAATCATGGCTCAACTTCTTATTACATGTGAGAACTTAGGCAAGTCATTCAGACTCTCTGCCTATTTTCTATACAAATGAAGAGATTCCATTAGATGACTTAAAAAGTCCCTGCCTGCTCTAAATCCTATGATGATATAATTAGAACTCAGCTTTTACAAATGAGCAACACTGTCATTGGACCATCATACCTGAAGCAATTTAGCAGTTGTACAGCTCTATTTCCTCTTCCCCCATTATGTGCTATCTCCTTTTCTTGACCCCATGGAAGATTTGGCCATGTTCCTACTACAGCAGGTAAATGAAGGCAGCATAAATTGTTTGATGATGAAAAGAAATGTTGCTCTGTCTGGAGAAAGCATATTAAGAACAGGTATTCTGCTGATAAAAAAAAAAGTGTCTTCTGGAAAAAGAGCAAATGAGAATGAAGCAAACAGATAAATCATTTTAATTAGCTACATGATTTCTTGATGCTTAAAATGGGCTAGATGCTGTACTGAATGCCCAGAAGTCTATAGAGTTCTTACACATTAAAATGTTACAGGGGTAATTCCTGACTTTGCCAAGAAATGCCTAAAGCAAACTAGTTTTCATTTGCTTTTTCCTGTACTACACAGAAGATATACAAAGCTTTCCCTTTGTGAAGCAGTCTCCTGAAATACCCTAATTGAGTATCAGGAGCAGTGACTCCCCAGAGAGGAATTCTATTATGACCTTTAGTAACTTCCTGGCTGCCTGAGGACCAGGTCTACAAAAGAGAAATATTTTGTTTGTGTTTGGTTTCTGAGAATAGCTCACCTGAGTCTTAAGTTTTGATCTGAAACAAAGTAATTGTACACCTCTATGAAGCTGCATTGACACAAAACCTAATATTTCACTTCACTAGCATGATCAAAAAGGGTTCCAAAAATGGATGGGAATGCAGGGGGGGAGTCACCTACTTATTAAGAGACCAAAAGGATTGATTTGTGAAGGAAGATGAAAAGAACTAATTATTTGGATCTTGGGTAAATGACAACAAAAAGAAACTGGGCTGCTTTTAAGTAGTCTAACAAAGATGGAGTAGGAATGCCTTATGTATAAAGGGATAAAACTTATAGATAGAAGATGAAATTAAACAAAGGCAAAATAAACAGGAGAAGAGCAATCTGTATATACCCAGAAAATGCTGACAGTATCATGAGGAGCAGAAGTCCAGTAGGCATTTTAAAATCTGACGCATGAGCCTTTTTCTCTCCTTCCCATGTATTTTCTGCCCATCCTTGAAGTTGTAGATTTAATCTATTGATAGGCTGTGTAGAAAAATGTAAGAATGGCTTAATAAGAATAATTAATGGTTGAGAGGATGAAGGATTTGATTAGTCTTATCTGTTCAATTACAAAATAATTTTCTAAAGTTAGCAGTTCATCCATTTGGATTTTTGTGGGGAAAAAAAATGAAGAGCATCTATCATGTACAGAATGCTTCTGGTTCTCTAAAAAGTAAAAAATGATGACCTCCCACAAGTTCCTAAGGTAATTGGGAACCTTCAGATTGGGTAGAAAGAGATATCTTCTACAGGGCAAGGCTGTCTAATGTGGATCCCACTGAAAGAGCCCCAAGATTTTCCTTTAAGTGCTGAAAGATAAGAAATCATGTACGCTCTCTTTAAAAAATGTTTTGTTGATCCTTTTGAGGTTTTGTGCAACTGTCATTCCCCTATATTTGGAATGTACTTCTTCCTTATCCATCTTTCAGAATTCCTGGTTTCCTTCACAGTTCAGTTCAAAGACCTCCTTCAAAGTATGTTTTTTTCTTAATATAACACCTTTTCATCACCAGGCTAATGCCTTTCCCCAAACATCTCTTTATATCTATGTTATATATATATATATATATACATATACAATATATCCACATTGATTTCCTTGGCTATACTATCTTGAGAATGGGAACTTTTATTTTTTTTGTCTTCAGAGAAATCATTTTCTTCATTTTCATTTATACAGATGAGAAAACTAAAGCACAGAGAAGCTAAATGGTTTGACACATAGAGGGTACTTAAGATAGGATTTGAACTCAAGCCTTGCTGATTCCAATGTCCATTCTTTATTATGTCACCTACATACCTTGAATAAGGTCCCCATAGAACTCTGATAACCAAGCAAATCAAGCTATTAGAACAACTGCTAGTGACAAAATATGCAATAATTGTTCAATAGTTTACCAGCTATCTACCAAGAGGAGTGAAATGTATTTCACTATCAAATCTTTGCAACCAATATATAAACTCCAATGTCTTTCAGTATTTTTATTTAAATGTTTTATCCTGTATTCATAAGATTTTCCTTTTTTTGTTCCTTTAATCTAGTATGCTATCATACTCACAAACTTCTTAGTACATAGAATTTGTATCAATAACTGTGTGTATATATTAGTTTAAAATTAAGCAAAACATTGGGGAAAATAAGACAAAATGTAAACATGAAAATAATTTGGAAATCAAATGGGAATTAGTTTTAAAAAAAATACTCTTGTGAGGAATAAATTAAAACCCAAATAGAAACAGATTGACCAAATATGATGTGCAAAGTCTCCAAATGGCATATTAGGACACAGAGAAATATTATAAAATGCCATTTTTAAAGAATTTTAAGCAAAAGGCAGGAAATATTGGCATTTTAAAGGTAAGAAAGTAATAAGGTTAAAGGTGCAAAGAAAGAAAGAAATGATAGAAATGAATATAAATTAAAAATATGTCATGGTTGATAAAAAATTAAATATGATCATGTGGCAGTAATAATAAAGGCAGTAAAATATTTAATCATCCACTGACAGCAACCCATCTGATCCTGATTATCAAAGAATAGATCTAGTCTTACTGAGTCCCACAATCATCCTGGTAGTTTGGACTATATTCTAAATGGGTAGAAGCACTGAATAAAAGCTAACTTCCCTATAGTTTTCATATCTTCTAAAATATAGGTGAGCCAATTGTCAACCCCACAAATAAAAAACCTATTGCTGAAACTGATATTCTGGCATATCTCTCGTTTTCATTTTTTTTTTTTGGCCCCAATTCACATTCCTTCTTTTTGCACACATTTTCTATGGTTCTCCTATCAGAGGAGAGTTTCAATGCCACACAATAGAGGGAGGAGCAGATAGCACAAGATATTACTAAGAGTAAGCAGCAAGATGTATTGAGTTAGGCAAGTAAAAAAGAGTGAGATGTGTGTATGTATACATAATTGTTGTAGAAAAGTTTATAAAGCAAAGAAGATACATTATGGTTATAAAGTAATAACAATATCTATTGTCCAATTGATAAATGGTCAAAAATATGAATAGACAGCATTGAGATGAAGAAATTCAAGCTAGCAATAGTCATATTTCAAATGATTTTAATCACTATTAAAGAAATGCACATTAAAATAACTCTCAGTTACAGTCTCACAAACATAAGATTGGCAAAATTGACAAAAAAATGAAAAGACAAATGCTGGAAGGACTGTGGAAAAATATGTACTCTAGTGCATTGTTGATGGGACTGTGAACTAGTCTAGCCAGTCTAGTAAACAGTTTGAAAACATACCCCCAAAGTTATTAAACACTGCATCTCTTCTGGCTCAAAAAATACTGTTACTAGGGATATATCTTATAGATAAAAGAAAGAGAAAAAGAATTCACATACATAAAAATATTAATAGCAACTTGGTAGTGGCAAAGAATTAGAAACTGGGAGGTGATGAAGGATTGCCCATAAATTGGAGAATAGCTAAACAATGTATGATGTATGAATCTGATGAATACTGTTCATATTCATTTCTACAAGAAATGAGGTAGGGGCTAGATTCAGAGAAATGTGGAATGATTTGTATAAATTGATGCAGAATAAAGTGAATAGATACAAGAGAATTTATTGAATAACAACACCATCATAAAGAAAATAAACTTTAAAAGTCTCAGAAATTGTGGTCAATTCAATGACCAACCACAATTCCAGAGGATTTGTGGTGAAATATACTATAAAGTACTGAAATATTTTTATATGGAGAATGAATGATTTTTTTTGATTGACTATACATGTTTTAATAAGAACGAGGGAATGTTTTTCTTGATTTTTCAACAGAATGAAGAAGATAAGAATACTAAAAGGCAGATCTTTGTTTGAAAATTTTTAATTTAATAAATTTAAAAAGTAATGAGACATGTCCACAAAATTGAATTTAACATTTTATAGCCCTACATTATAGTCTACCTAAAGAATAGAAAAAGAATATAAAAATGCTATTGCTATATGGAATAAAAGACGTAGCATGAATGCTCATCATGGTGAATGAGATAGGCAAAAATGAGCATTTAGCTAACCTAAACATCAAATTTAAGTACAAAAACATTGTAAAACATTCTAATCATTTTTGATGAAGCTCTAAAATGCACTGTATACTTTCCTGTCCATGTAAACAAGGTATACTTAGCATAATTTAAAACTTTCTTCATAATTCAGTCATCATTCTGAATAATAATCATGAAATCTCCTCAACCACTAATAAAGAGTGTAAAATTACTTGTTCCTGTACTGAATGATCTCAAACTACTTTGATGTCCTGGTAAGTATACCCTTTAGCATGGCACCTTAATCCCCTTAAAGGGAATTGGAGTATGTACTGCTTTATTGGTATTTTCAGTGACTATAGCATTATAGAAATTAAATTTTAGGAAGAAATCCTAGAGATTATTAAATTCAAATCTTCTCTAACCTCATCTCTTTATATTACAAATGAAGCAGGTAAAGGATTAAATAAAATTATTTTATGCTAATAACACCCCTAGGAGCACATATAAAGGCAAAGGGAGACTAATCCCTATCCATCTTTCAAAGATGTTACTGGCCAATTAAACATTAAGTCAACCAGGAACAACTTTATTTGGCAGATAACCACCACTGGATAGCCTAGAGCTGATTGATAATTTATCCAGTCAATCACAAGGATTACAGAAATCATGGAAGATGATTCTCCCCTTCACTAATTTAACACTATATACTTGACAGCAGAAGAATGCTGCTGCTCCAGAAACATCCCAGAAATGACAGTGTAAGGAAGTGTTCTGGACTAGAATCCAATAAAAATCTCTTCCTGAATTAGGTTTCTTGCAGATCTATTTCTGTGTACCTTAGTAATAGCTGTTTTTTAATACCTAGCTCAAAGTTGAAAGCCATATAGCACTTTAGGGTAAAAAAAAAAAAATAGGAAAAACCTCAGTCCTTAATTTCCTGTAACCCAACTACTGTCATGGAGTAGCTAGATGACACATTGGATAGAGTGCTTGGTCTGAAGTCAAGAAAACTCATCTTCATAAGTTCAAATCTGGCCAGCACTGGGACAACTATGATCCTAGGCAAGTCACATAATCCTGTTTGCCTCAATTTCCTTATCTGTAAAATGAGCTGGAGAAGGAAATGAAAAACTACTCCAGTATCCTCCCCAAGAAAACCCCAAATGGGATTACAAAGAGTCACACATGACTAAAATTGATTAAACAACATTTTTCTGTCACTGACTTCATAAATGAATGCTCCCAGTCTCTTTTTTCTTTCTAGGGACCCTGTTATAATATTCACATCACATCACAAATCTTTTCTAGAATTTATTCTCAAGTAAAAAAAAAATACAGAAATCTCAGTAATTGGTTGAGAATTGGAACCTAAGTCCTTAGATCTTCCAATAAGTCTCCATCCTGGTCTTGAAAATTTCAAAAAAAAATTGATTTGGGAATTATTAACCAGGACTAATTTTGATTATTTTTATTATGAACTAGAAAGTAATTAGTAAATATATGTATTTTGATACAAAAAGACAAGAAAATGGGAATTTTGCATGAAATACAAACATATTATATATTTATTTTTATATACATAAAATTTAATGTGATAATACCAGCACTGCCCTGTGTATGTCCTCCTCTTAACACAGCTCTGTTCTCCTCTTTACACTTTTTAAATCTTTCATTGGTATTCTTTCAATCTCTTTTTTCATCATTTTTTTTTGCATCCTTAACAGGAAAAAAAAGTGGAAAAAAAGCAACTGGAAAAATTGCACAAGTTTTTAAAGAACATTTCATATCTTCCCAAATAAAAAATCTTCCTTGTAACAAAAGTAAATTAAAATGATTTGTGCTATAGTGGTCATGTATAAATGTGTATAACTGATTCTGTGCCTGCGTCTCAACCCTCTACCAAAAAAAATTAGCAGTCATGATTCTTCATCATCTTTGAGTCATAATTGACTATTTAATTGATCAGCATTGAGTCATAGGTTCATAGATTTAAAATTGAAAGAAGCCTTAGATATTATCAAGTTAAATCTTCCCATTTTCCAAATAAGGAAATTGAGATGCAGAAAAGGTAAGTGACTTGCCCATGGTCACATAATTGGTAAATGTCATAGTGTGTGCTTGTGTGTGTGTGTGTGTGAGTGTGTGTGTGTGTGTTTTAACTTAGGTCTTCTTGACTTCAAGTGCTCCAGGATGCTTCTCAAAGTTATTTCCCTTTACAATGTTATGATCATCACAAAAATAGCTCTTGTTTTGTTCAATCTGCTTTGCAACAGATCATACATGCCACCCATGTTTTTCTGATTTCATCCTTTGTTCATTATAGTTATTATTATAGTATAATAAATAGGTCATTATATTCATAAGTCAAAATTTATTCATCCATTCCCCAAAGATGAATATATTCATTTTGTTTTTAGTTCTTTTGTGCAATAAAAGTGTTACTATAAATATTTTTGTATGGATGGATTCTTGACCTCTTTCTTTGATCTCTTTGGAATATATCACTAATAGTATCACTGGATAAAATATATGTACATTTTAAAGATTTTTTTAGCATAGTTCCAAATTGTTTTCTAGAATAGCTGCTCAAGTTCACAGTTTAATCATGTGGAGCATATTATCTTATATGACATGAGATGATGTTCTAAAGCCAATTATTCCTGGACTGTTTTCCAATTTCCCCAAGTTATTGTCAATGAATCCTTACCCTGGTAGTTTTCTTTCTAGGACATAGGACATTTCAATTGCTTTTGAATCTTTCTTTTCACTGATCAAATTTTCTATTTTTTAACTAGTACCAAATAGTTTTCATGATTACTACTTTAGATAGAGTTTGAGATAAGACACTGTGAGCTAGCTCCTTTTCTCCCATCTTTCTATTTTTCATTATTTGCCATGAGATTCCTAATCTTTTATCCTCCAGATTAATTTTATCATTTTCTTATTTTGGTAATATAATCCTTTATTACATTGATTGGTATGTCACTGAATCTGTAAATGAATTTGCCTATTATTTTATTTTTTATCATAATATGCTAATCCATGAAAGATAAATATTTGCTAATTATTTATCTCTATTTCTATAAAGAATGGTTTATTGTTGTATTTGCATAATTCCTAAGTAGAAATGTTGGCATATGCATATATTGTACATATAATATCATATGTAATAATATATATGTAATTATTTTGAATGGAATGTATTTTTCTATCTCCATCTATTGTTTAGTTAGTGACTTACATTAATGTTAATACTTTTGCTTATTTATTTTATATCCAACTACTTTCTGAAGATAACTATCTATTAATATTGTAGTTAACTCTATAATGTTTGATAGATAAACCATTACATTATCAGTGACATAACTCTTTCTTCTGTACTTATTTCCTACATGGCTTTTTTCTGTCTTATTATAATATGTATTACTTTTAAACTTCCTCCAAATAACAATAATGACAATGGATATCTTTGCCTTATATCTATTTTATTTTGAAAGTTTTTACTATTTTTCCATTAGATAATATGCTTTTTGTTTTAGACATGTCATTTATGATATCAAGAAAAGTTCTAGTTAATACCATATATTTTATATTTTCTTGTGTATTATATAGAAATGCATTGCATTTTATTTGATTATAATTTTTATTATCATTATTAATATATCTTATTACATTTTTAGCTTTTCTAATAATGAACTAACTCT